>JANHFP010010245.1:17814-31032 GCA_032468135.1 Calamaria suluensis
ATAGGTTCACCATTACTGAACTAGAGGGAAAGATTGGAGGTTGAAAGGCGGCATTACTATGTAAGCTGAAATAATATTGCGATTGGCATTAAAATGGAACATTGAAATATTGAATAGCTACTTTAAAACAAACATTTATATTAATACTATGATTTCATAAGTTTCATTAATGTAACAAATATTATTAATATCATTATTGTCCCTTGTCCCAAAATGAATGATACCCAGATGCTGCACTGTTTGTGTATTGATGTTGATGTATATATTAGAAATAAAAACCAGAAAAACTTTTTTTGAAAAAAGTTATTGGGCAACCCCCCCACAATATATCATAAGTTCATTTCCATGCTGCACCCCTATTTCCCATTCCACCAGGTTTCTCTAAGAGCTCCCTCCAGTTAAAGAAAAAAAGCTAACCTGTTGACCATAGTCCACAAGCTGCCAAATTTGGGAACCTCTGCTTTAGTGGTACAATTTAGAACTGATTTTCAAGGTTTAGAGAGATTTTAGTGATGAAAATAGATTGTAGGGGCATTTTGCAGCCTCTGAAATCACAAATATTATCCACCCTGGTATAAAATAAAAACTCCACTCAGTGTAGATTTAGAGCAGCTTAAATGTAATCAAAAGCCATAGTAGGAGTCAAAAGTTTTCCACAAAAAAAAAAGGCAGGGTGGAACTACATGCACAATTGTACAGTCCTGGTTGGTTTATTGGATAGTGAAACATAAAACTTGTTTTGTACACCTCTGTACTAAAAATAAAGAACAAAGAGTGTTTTCAATTTAAATGGTTGCTTTTGGACTCATAAAATTATAATCTTAATTCTGGTTTTGGTGATTAAACAAATCTGTAGCTATTTAATAAATATATATACTCTGATGATACAAAGATAAAAGCTGAGCAATTGTTTGTCATGAAATCAGTTTATATGAGTTTTATACATTGGCCATGCCTTCGGGCCAGGTCATAAGTCAATTTTTTCAACACCATTGTAATTTTAAACAATCACTGACCGAATGGTTGTAAGTCAAAGACTATATACAGCCAGGATTATATTCAGTGTGGTCTGCAAATAGGGTGAGGTTTTTTGTGCTCTTCTGGAGAAAAACCAGAAAATAAGACATCTCTTTAAAGTATGAATTATTTCTAAATACTGCGGTTATCAGTAGAGTAGAAAGCAGACCAGATTTATAGTAGATTTAGATTTATTTATAGATTTAGATTTATTTAGATTTATGTAGTAGATATATATTTATCAGTAACAAATGAAGGTAGCAACTCAATAGTGCCAATAGGGCAGTTTTTGATCATGTTGTGTCAGGATAATGGGCAGAATCCAAACAGTCACAAAAATAGTTTCGTGATCATCTGCAAACTTGAGGCTTTCTTCTTTAACAGTAAAGCTTTGTTCTATATTTTTCTTCTTGCCTGTTCTGTGTTAGAAATGGACAAGCCTCAATATGGAAGTTGCTCTGAAGGAAAAGAAAAATCCCCAGACTCAAGCTTTTTGCATGAGTCAGGAAGTATCATATGTGTGGGTGGGGTAGAATGTAAGGGTATTCCTTCTCTCTCTCTCTCTCTCTCTCTCTGATAACTCTTGATATTACAAATGTTGTTTGGAAAAGTCTTGGGATCGAAATGAACTGTTTTCGCTTGAGGTCTCTGATCTATCATCTCTTTTGGTTTACTATTAGCAAGAACATAAAACAAAAGAATTGTTTGCTTATCATTTTCCGTGAATGTTCTTTTTTAATCTAGCAATGAAGGTCTTTTATGCCAGAACCAGAGAGATTTTCATCCAGTCATTTCTTTTAATCTCTCCTATAGAAAGGAAGCAAACATCCCATATGTATTAACTGCCTTAAAATACAGTCACCTCTGAGCACTGACACATGATTAAAAATAAAACTTTTTTTTAAAGGGCCCTAGAATTACAATCAATATGGTATATTTTCCAGAGCGGCTAAATTCTTCTTCAGTGGGTGAAACTGCAAATCCCAGATATCAGCTTTTCTGCTTCCCTTTTAAATATGTCTACTTATCTTCTTTGTCACACTTTTATTTCTCTTAATACACTGTATACAGTTTGATATTTTTGGGTGATTTTTAAACAGGGTTTTCTGCTTAATTTTGGGAAAGTAATTTTACAACAGCTGAGAAGTGCTCAAACGTGGGACAGTATAATCTAATTTGTAGGCTCAAGGTTTTTGAGAGTAATTTTCTAAATTCATGGCCAATCATTTCTGAAACCAAGACATTTTCAAAACCAGTAGGCTAAAGTCACTGTGGCTGTCCATGGAAAACAATGTAAAAAATTTTGTATACCTAAGTTCTGCATTTTAAAATACCTCAGTTAAATTGGAGTTAATAAGTATATTTTGGTCAGATTATTTTTTAATACCAAAAAGGAGTCTGTGTAGTGATGTTACTTATAAGTAAGTGAAGCCTTTTTCCTAATTTGCAAATATACTGATGCAGTACAGAAGAAATACTTAGTCCCACAAAATGGACTTTCAAAGCTATGAGCAAATAATCCTTAGAAGTGGGTATTTGCTATTAAATTTCCTGATACCTTGGTTCAACCGGTCTTCTCGGATTTTTGGGATTATTTCTCAGTTTCCGAGAAGTAAAAATTATTGTTGGCTTCTGCATGTCTTGTGATGTCTAAAAATATGTCAGCATTTTGATTGGAAGGGGTTGTCTAGGAGAGAGTCATTAACTAGAGTTGGTTAGAAGATGGGGAGCTAGAAAAAATGTTTTGAATAAATAAAAATTATGTCTCATACCTCCTTGTACCAGATTGGCACGGTTTACAGTTTATCGATCCATTATCAGCATATCAATTAATCTATCCTGCCATATCACATACAGGTTTGGCAACATAAACAGTTTGTTATGCTTCTTCCATGATGAATGTTGCCACTAAAGCAATTTAATAATTACTTAATAGATATTTAGTGTACATTTTATCTACTCATTAACCCCAAAAAATGTTCCTACAAAATAAAACCAACCAGTAGCACAGGAAATAGGAGAACAGGTCGATTTTTTCCATAAAATGCAAGTGTGCATGTATAAAATGGTTGGGAGAAGGAAGATGGCACAAACAGATAACTGGTGATACCAGACACTTTCTTTGAAGACATATTTTGTAAATGAGGGTACTGTAGCTGAGAAGGCCTCTTTCTTTCCAACTCTCAAATTTCAATTATAAATCTTACAGAAAGTGTATAATAGATTTAACAAATGTAATTATTTAGAGTGAACTTTTAAATTTGATAACGAAAAGACTGAAATGACATTTCATAATTATGTATCCTTGTTGAACCTTCCTACATTGATTAAATATTTGTGACACAGAAAATAATTTTGGTAGAACCTATGATATGGGAAATAAAGGTAATTAATGATAAGAGACTTTTAAACAATGGCAATTGACTGTTATTTTAGATTAGAATGGCTTTTTAGTTTCGGATAATGAAAATGTAGGACACAGTCAAATTTAAATTTAAAACCTGTCAATTTTTTAAAAAAACAAATTCTACTGACTCCTAAATGAATGGTATAATTAAACAAGAAAGTTTTAGTTATTCAGTAGCAAAAGTCAAATCCCTGAAAGAATGAAAGATAATAGTTGGGTTTGGTAAATCTTCAGCATTCAAAGATAAAATTCTATATCAGGGTTGTCAAACTCAGCCTGTGGGCCAATTGTGTTATGTGTTGGCCCACCCCCACCCAGTTTAGTGAAGGGAGGGAAATCCCAACACGTCACGTGATGCCCCCATGACAACACGAGTTTGATAACCCTGCTCTATATCTAACTAGAACTTCTAGAATTGTAGTATAGTATGGCTCTTCCTTCGGTGTACACATCTCTGCATAAACTCTTGAAACAGTTAGAACTTTTTATAACAACTGTCAGTGTTAAGAGTTCAATTGCTTTTTTGACTAAAACTTGAGCCGTTAAGTACCTGGGTTATAAAGGAAAATCTAAAATTTGCATGCGTAATGCTGTATGTTAATGATTGTCAAATGTTTCTCTAAGGATCTACTTCTGTTTTTCTCATTAGGAAGAAAGTTCTGGCACTGTTGCATCAGTATCTACACTCAGTCTATTAAACACTGGGGTATGAAATTTAATATTTTTCTTTCACATTCTATGCCATTTAGGATCTTAGTGGCATTCATTGAAATGCAAGGTACATTACATAATTGTAGTATGAGTGAACAGTACTAACACATCAAGTCATTAAATGCAATTAACAAAAAGGGGGAATTATATCAACTGCATTTGTTTAATATTAAATATTGATATTAACTGCCTTGTTTCTTTTAAATTTACATAATTTTACTGTTTAGTTGAAATATGCTTTAATATATACATTTCATTTATATTCAGTTGATTCTGCATAATACAGTACATTTGGCCAACTTATTTTGTTGGTGTAAATGTATAAGCATTTTCTCATTGCTTTATTAAAGTTGTTATTTTAAATACAATTGACTGTTGAGATCTTCCGGCAACAAATTTAAATGAGTTGGTGAAAAAGAAAAGAATATTAGGCTTGAACTTGTTAGAGGCTTCAGTTATATTCTTGTAATTTGAAGAAAAATGCTAAAAGATTAGTTGTTTCTTTGATCAGCTGGTCTCATACAAAATATAAACTGTTTACTCCTTCCAGCTCAGCTCTATAATTGTTCTCTCCTTAAGGTTCAGAAGAAAGTTATTTACTTGTTTAAAAAAATCATTCAGTAACTAATTACAAAATAGATCTTTTAATTACAAAGAATGAGTGACAACTAATAATGTGATGTACACATCACAGTTGGGGATGTGATGACAAATACAATTGTGAATAACTAAACTTAGTTTTTTATTTAGAAACCTGATCCTGCCCTCTTCAGAGGCAGTTACAGCTTTCAGTGTGACTATTTTATTAGGCAGCAAATTAAGAAAAAATTTCCTACTGTCTTAATTTTTACTAGTGTCTTAAAATTTTACTAATGTCTTAAACCACACACCAGTCTAGCCTATTGAGGAATTATGCTTTGAATTCTCAGTGAATTCAAAATTTAGATCTTCTCAACTGCTGTTTAATATCTTTTGCCCCTTTCTGTTGTTGTCAGTAGTTCTAATAGAAAGTCACCATGTAAGAGTTATGGACACCTCATTGTGTTTGAGAAAATATTGTGTATTCTATTCCATTTAATATATATCAGAATTAGAAATAAATTGGGTCAATTTCAACATACGTTTACAAGTGGAAGAGAGATCAGGTTGGCCGTGATATTTTCCTTTCCTCACTCTCTGCTTTTCCTCTGTTGAGCTGATGTTTCAATCCTGTATATATTTGAATGGCTTTTCATATTTTGTGACTCATTGAAGCCAAAATATTGATAATCTTGGTAACAAGATGTAATTTGGAAGGTGATGATGACATTTAGTTGGGGTCCAAATACTTGGGTTGGTGGTGTTGTTTTTTTAACGTCTTTATAAAAGGCCTGACTTGAATTGGAGACTATGGAGAAGTCATAGAGTGTAGATTAGATTGGAAAGTTAAGGAAAACCCAGAAGATGACGAACCTTCTATGTACATATGCTGTGTAGCTGCCAAGAAGTGAATTTGACTTGAGGGGATATTTTAAAATGATGCTTCTTATTAGGACTGTTTATTGCTTTGGATTGAAAGGAATAAAGTTACTGTGCATGCACATTGCAAAGAAACATATGCCCGCACTATCTGAAGACCTTTAGTGCATCTGAAACATTATATTGTTTACAAAAAAGTGAAGTGTTGATTGATTTGTTACTCCATTCAGTTGCCTTTACTTCCTCTTTCTAGTATGTTGCCATATCCACCGCAATACAGCCTGCTTTTGTTCTGATTATTTTTTTATGAGGCTTCCTGTTTAATATCCACCAAAGTCTTTTGAAATTAAATGCCTCATTTTTAGGAAGACCTGGTTTTGTTTTGATTATTCATTTCAGTCCAGACAGAAATTTCCTTGTGTTCTACTCTGGGAAGAATAATATATTTATATTCTAATAAATTTAGAATTCCTCGTTTGAACTGAAACACAAGGTTCAGTTTCTCAAGAAAGGATCATACAGAATGGGGTCTGTGGTGGAAGAAATTGGATTAGGGTCTAACTCAGAATTCCTCTAAACTGTATTTTGTTATGGTTTACATAACAAAAACGTTTGGGCCTCCATCAATTCTGAACATGTCTGTTTTCATCAGGTGATGGAAAGCTTTTGATGGAACAAAACAGAATCAGAATTTCCTGAGTATTAATGTAAGGCAGGGCTATCAAACTATTTCATTGAGGGCTGCATCAGGGTTGTGTTTGTCCTGGGGCGGGGTACAGGGAGGCGTGGCCAGCTCAACATCACTTATGTTGGGGGCACATGTCATGGCCCAGGTGGGGCTGGGGAGATCGTTCTTTCCTTTCTCTTTCCTTCCCTCTTCATATTCCTTTCTTATTCTTTCCCCTCTTTCCTTCTTTTTCCTTCCTTGCTCCCTTCCCATCTTCCCATCTTTTTCTTTGTGTTTCTTCTTTCCCTTTCTCCTTTCCTGGCCCTTCTTGGATGCTCAAATGCAAAAGGGGAAACATTTCTCCTTTTATTTTGTTTTGGTTTTGTTTTGTTTTGCTAGCCCTCTGCCAGTGAAAACAGTCCAGGGGATCCGTTTTTGCTGGCAGAGGCATTGTGGGCCGGTCGTTTCCTGTTTTCAAGGTGGCCCCACAGGCCAGATCTAAGCACCTCGTGGGCCAGATCCGGCACAGAGGCCTTGAGTTTGACACCCCTGATGTAAGGAATCCAGTTGAGCGATGTGGTGGCCTAGTAGTGAAGACACTAGCCTCCCATTCGGAAAGTTGAGAGTTCAATCCTAGGTAGCGGCAGATATTTCTCTCCTAGGGAACAAAGAAAAGATATCTGCTGCAAACTCCATGTGGGATCAGGAAGGGCATCCACCCAGCAAACACTCAGCTCCACCCAGTCTACCCCCAATTAAGGGATTACAGAGTCATAAAAATAGAGGTGGTTTTTTTTTAATTTAAGGAATCCAATATGTCTCTTTAAGCACTAACAGCTTTAAGAATTCTAAGAGCATAAAAGATATACAGAGATTAAAAAAACAAGCTATTTCCTGCCCGAATACTTATAGTATAGAATAGTTTTCCACCCAAGTAGAAAAGGCAGTGGGAGGAAACACATTGCCAAGTTTCTTTGAGCAAAAACTCCAAACTAAGTAAATCTCAGTGGAATTAGGGGAACCTTAGATGCTGCTATGTATCTACAGCAATGGTGCTTGCTGAGGCTGTGCAGCTGCTACCCTTGGCATTTCCCCCATTGCAGTCGACACAAAGCATATAAACTGAAATGCTTACAGTGTACAAATTAAACGCTGTAGCAAATGTGATGTGTGCACATGATTCCCTGCAGCATATCTTGCCGATTTAAGTACCTTCAGGAAATGGATGCCTTCCCATCCTGCTTATAGCATCTTCATGGACAGTTGAGGAATCAACCACATTTCAAAGATCTGACTGACATAATGCAACATAATTTAAGGAAAATAATGTGGATCAGTTTTATTATTTTAATCTAGACTTTATTAATTTTTAGAAATGCTTAAAACAGCTTACCAAAATTTGCAACAATCTGAATTCAAAGGGCAAAACATAATTTTGGGGGTATACCCATAACATTTTCTAGGTATTCTAGATAAGTTGAAGAGGGAGGCTCTGCAAACCCAGATAAAGTTGTAGCTGCTTTAATGTATTCCGAGCAGGTCCTTTTATGCATCACCTTCTATTTTGCTCTTCAGATTGGGAGCTCTTTACGGCTCTAATATGTATATCATCTTGTATTAGTCATAGACTTGATTTATATAAAGGACCAAATTTATTTGTCTGTGGTTTCCTTTGTTTGGGTTTATGTGCTATGCACTCTTAGCCACTGCGGTTTGAAAATGATGGTGCATACTTTAGTATAATCTGTATAATTCCTAGCTTCTGCAGCTTCTTCTGGAAAGGTATCATTTAAAACTGGATTATACAATGTAATTGTATAATGCTTTGTAAACTGCTTGATTTTTCTTCTTGGGAAAAAAAAGTCAAATAAGAAAACCAATATGTCACAGTTTGAGGCAATATAATGCATTGTATATTTTTCCTCTTGGTTGAAGTTCATGAACATTGCTTGGTCTGTTTTTAGCAAGTGTTACAGTTAAAAGAAGTCATGAGACAACTTAGAGATATCATGAGAAGTCATGAGATATTAACTTAAAGCATTATTTTATCTAAAACATACAGCACTATTTTATTACAAAGCATATAGTGGGTTGTTTTTCATTTTGTCACATGTATCAAAGTCTACATAAGGAATTCAGGGTTTAGAAATTTTTCCTTCCTTTGATCCCACAAAAAACAGTGCCCAAACTACAGTTTTAATTGAATTTCAGTTTTTTAATCAAGAAATTGTTATTTACTTTAGCTGTCCTTAAAATATATTTAAATATTGATTGATTCATTAAAAGATATAAATCATCAGTGGTTTCACTATACAGCATATAATTTGTATTGGTACAGAATTCAGTAATTTAATAATTTCAGCATTCATATTTTTATGTTATTTTGAAGAGCAGTTTTCTAATCCTTAAATTTTGAAGGCTAGTATAAAAGTACTAATAGACAACACCTGGGTAATTATTATTTCACTTTTGGTCTGTATCCTAGGTTAATAGATAAGTTTTAACAGAATAAGCAAATTAAATCTGTGCAAGAAGCTGAAGAATTACAGCATATTAGCACAACATGTTTTGAGTATTCTTTTGCGTGTGCTGCCTGCCATGGAAAGCTCTGCATCCGTTTGTTCACTGACTCCTTTTCTTTTGCATTTTGTTGCACCGTTTTCACAATTGTATTGATTCTGCTGGTTTGTTCTTTGAAGTGTATCTGTGTATATTCTATGCCCGTCATCTAAGCTACTGGATTCATGAGGTGGAAATAAATTTTAATTCAGAATTGGGGTGGGGGGGAGAGCAAGTGCAATAATTTGGACCTCTAGTGACAGTTATTTAAAATAAAAATACTACATATTAGGATATTAATGAAGATTTGAAATGTATTAGTCAATCAGTATGTGTAAGGATCAGTTCAAACTTGCTTAGTAAAAAGAAATTGCTGATTCCACCAGATAAGTATAAGTAAAGAAGATATCTTTCATGGCTGTTATACAGAAATTATAAAACAAGCACAGGTAGTCCTCGACTTATGACCACAGTTAAGTGCAAAATTTCTGTTGCTATGCGAGACAGTTGTTAAGTGAGTTTTGCTCCATTTTTTGAGCTTTCTTACTACAGTTGTTAAATGAATCACCGCCGTTGATAAGTTAGTAACCTGGCTGTTAAGTGAATCTGGCTTCCCAGTTATGATTTTGCTAGTCAGAGGGTCACAAAGGGGGATAACATGACTTCAGGACACAGAAACGGTCATAAGTATGAACCAGTTGCCAAGTTTGATTACATGATCATGGGGATGCTGCAGATGTTGTAAGGGTGAAAAATGGTCATAAGTCACATTTTTCAGTGCCATTGTAACTTTGAATGGTTGCTAAACAAACTGTTTGTAAGTTGAGCACTCCCTGTGTTTATTTTAGATTGAAGTATCATGTAACATGGCATACAAAATGTAGAAGAGATGCAGGTATTCTTTGACTGATTACCACAATTAGATGGGATTTTGATCACTAAGCAACTGCAGTTGCTAAGTCTGTCACTGTGTGACCGGGCTTGATTCTACGACCATTTTTACAACAGTTGTTAAGTGACTCAGGTGGTGGCTAAGTAAATCCAGCTTCCTCAATTGACTGTTCTTGTCAGAAGCCAGTTGACAAGGTTGCAGATCACATGACCACGAGGCACAGCAGCTGTCATAAATGTGACAGTGCCTAAATTGCAATCATGTGACCGTGAGGGTGTGTGTGTGTAGCACAACAGTCGTAACTTCAAGGATGGATCTTAAGTTACTTTTTCCAAGGCCATTGTAACTTTGAACTGTAGCTAAATGGTTGCAAGTCAACAACTACCTGTAGCAATATAAGCATATTCTGAAGACCCTTTTTGATGTAGCATTTTCTAGTAATGCCATTCTGGCATGCAGCTTGATTGTTACCTTGTGTAAAATCAGAATTCAAGATCAGATGTTCATATTTCCGTCCAATTGCTTTAAAATGGAAGGAAAAGATTCTCCATCCTCAGTGAAGGTGGAGGAGGACAATGGTGCAAGTGTGAACCCAAGGTCCTTGTACTCTTTATTTCATTTGAACTAGGAAAGTGTTATTTCCCTGGTGTCTTTCCTTCTCTGCTTGTAACTCTCAGCTTGCATAATATTGTTGTAGGTTATAAGTGTCAGAAACTAAATTTCTCTGTGGCACAGATTCAATGTTTCTCTTTTAATCTTAAATTAGCCCTGCTTCCTGGCAACCGCTGTATATCTAAAATGAACCTAACATAACTTTAAATCACTTGATCTCCATAGATAGAGGGTAGAATCTGAACTGTGCAGGTTATTATATTTACAAATCTGTAAAAGTATATTATTTAATTTTGTTTAGGAATATGAAGCACGGATAGGAAAATTGTGTAAACCACCCCAAGCAACAAGGCGTAGACATTTTGAATTTGAGCCGCTTTCAACCACTGCTCTTATTCTGGAGGATCGACCATCGTAAGTCCCTGTGGATTCTTTTTACAAGTGTTTCACTGTCAGATCAAAAAGTAAGCCGAGGTAGATACTCAGGTATACTATGCTTCGAATGTAGCACACAGTGCCTCCCCTTTCCAAAAATAATAAAACTTTTTTTAATGAATCTAAAGGTACATACAGTGGGAATAATTATATACATCCATCCATACACCCATACATCCAATAAAGCCATTCCATAGTTCACATTATGAAATCTAAAACCTATTTTAGTAAGAACTGCAAAAAAGTATCTTAACTTTAATAAGAATCAATTAAAAACTTTTAGCTAACTCATCATGTTCTAATCTGTAGTCTGTTTGAGTAAAATCTAATACTGCTTTACTTTTAAACTTAAACCATTTAAAAATCTAAGTGGATATAACTTTACCAAAAATATAACTTTACCTAAATTTAAGAATTTAGGCTTTAATGTTAGCAAATATCTGAGGAACTATACTTTGTAGAATTGACCATGTGGCTGAAAATAACCCTGTTTCTTAAGCAACTGGTAATGCTTTCTTTGGAACTCTGATTTTGAAGCAAAGCTTTGAAATGTAATACTAAGATAAAACCAGCTTTTTATCACTTTAAAATAGTTAGCATCTACTCTGCATGGAGTTGAAGTAACCTGTTGCTTGTTTATTTTTAATTTATTTAGAAGACTTACATGTCAAAGATCTATATGTTAAGGATTCAGAGTGTTTGATATTTTGTATATATCAAGAGTCCTTTTGGCTAAAGTCAAGTGTGAAAGTTAGATTACTTGGGTTGATAAAGAAGTAAACAATGAAACATTTATAGCATAACACTTAATGAAGCATGAAGCTGCTAGTAAGACTAGAAATAAACACTTGGGTGATTTATACTTTGCTCTTTCAGCATTAATGCGGGTAACATACTTGGAAAGATTTTTTTTAGGGACCAGATCATGCAAATTTGCAAGTACTACTTGTCCATATATATAATGCTGTCACATCTCCCCTTGTAGAGAGCTTGTTTTGTCCTCTAATCAGCTTTTTTCTCAAATCATTCCTATCACTAATTAGAGTAGCAACAGAACACTTTCTAAAATCCTTGAACATTTCTTTTAAGTTTGGTTTGGGAGGATATTATGACTTCAGGGAAGGGAGTACATTATTTGAGTGATTGGAGTAGGAGTTAGATGAAAAGCAACTTATTGGAGCTGCAGGGCTTGGGTAGCAAATTATTTTATAGCAAGGAAGGAGAGAAGGATGTCAGAATGGATACATAAAGTTTGTGTAGAAGAGCTATAACCCTATTTTTTAAAAAATGCTGTGGAATAGGCACAGTTCTCAAGTATAGATGAACAGTTGAATAATGAAAACAGTGATGTTGCAAAGTACACTGGAGATTAATTATATTATATCTCAGGGGTCTATTCTCTTGCGTTTCATGGAACTATTATCTTTTGGGTCTTATTTCTGCACATCCTTGCATTGGTATATTTTTCCCATGTTCTCCTCAGAACTGATGATGGGATATGTTTATACTTTAAACAATTTTCAGGACTCTTGTTCAGTAATTTCAGGTCTCTTTCAGATAGAGCAACAATAATCCTGTATTATTTCAGATTGTCCTTTGAATATCCTTGGTTCAAATTTGTCAGAGAACAAATTGGTTTGACATGCACCTTGCACTGACTCTGGAAACAGAACTGTTTTAGTGTAAAACCATTTAGTTCAGACTATATATTTTTTCCATTATTTGTAATTAGACTTGCTCCTAAAACATTCGTTATATCTTCTTATATAAATTATTTGTGATAACCTGTAAAAGGAAGGATCGGTTGGGAAAATATACCACTCAAGCATTCTATTTTTTAAAAGTATGGAACGTATGGAACATTCAACCAAGCTTTTTATTTGATTAAGCTATATAATACTTACAATTCTTTTCAGGAACCTTCCAGCAAAATCTACAGAGGAGGCTTTACGGCACAGACAAGAATACGATGAAATGGTGGCAGAAGCAAAAAAGAGAGGTAGGTCTGATCTAATATATTTATCAGATTTAACCAAACTATAAAATCTGGCTTGTTACAGAGACACTCTGCTGTTTATATTCTTCAGATGAAGTTAAAGCAGCATTCTTCCAAGTCTTACAGGATATTTTTACTACTTCAGGACCATGTGTATGCTACAAAAGAAAATGTATAAACCAGAAAATTCATTTTCTAAGATTGATTAATTGATTGTTTCATATTTAAACAAAAACTTGAATTATAATCTATATATATATATAAGCGAAATACCACTCACTCACTGACTCATTATCACCAGATCTCGAAAACGGTTGCAGCTAGAAACATGAAATTTGGCATAGCTGTCCCACTTGGTATGTAGGCGCCCACTAAGAAAGGATTTCCCAAAATATTAACTTTAAGCGGAGATATTTCATTTTTTTCCCTTCAACCAATGGAATTGCTTTATGCAAATAACACAC
>JANHFP010010245.1:58446-75857 GCA_032468135.1 Calamaria suluensis
TAAATATTTTAAATATATATTTTGAGAGGACTATATGGGGAAAAAAAAATTTCAGAAAAATATAATAACATACAGGTCAATTTACATTCAAGATTTAAATCTGCTTTGCATTTCTAATATCTGTGAGGAAATTTTTAAAAAACTGAGTAAAATATGCACTAGTTAATGCAAATTAAATATAAGAACGGAAATATTCTTACCATTACTTGAAAAGCCACAGAACTTTTTTTGATATTTTGCTGTATGCTGTTAGTGACTACAGTTGGGATTGGAAATTTGGTTGTTAACTAAGTGAACAACAATTTTACAATCTTACTTCAGCTTTTTTTCACTTTACACGCCTGTGAGGGCCATAATTGTAATGATTAGTCACAAAATAACTTTTTCATTGTAACTGTGAAGGCCCTCACAGAAGAAAAGGCCCTCGCTAATAGTTGCTGGCTTTGCTAAGAATTTACTGAAGTCAGAAGTGGGATTTGTCAAAATCGGGCAATAAGACTGCCAGCAAAGGGCCTATGTGTTCATGTATATATGTACACAGGCTGAGAAAAGGCTTCAAAGTGGTCACACCAACTATTCAAGAGGATGCAGTTGCTTTAATGTTCAGAGGAGAAATAAATTTGCCAATCACTCTTCAAAATTTTTGTGCAGCCCTAATTTTCCTCATTTTCCCCCTGTGCCTGTATAGATTTGATAGTGTTAGAAAGTAACAATAGCAATTGCACTTAGATTTATATAACACTTCACAGTGCTTTACAGCCCTCTCTAAGCGGTTTAGAGAGTCAGCATATTGCCCTCAACAATCTGGGTCCTCATTTTAATGCTGGCTGAGTCAACCTTGAGCTGGTGAGATTTTAACTGACAAATTGCAGGCAGCCGGCAAGCAGCACAAGTAGCCTACACTAACCACTGCACCATCGTGACTCGTTATTTATGGTAAGGAATTTACTTAGTTGAAAGAACTAAAATGTTTCAAGGAAATTTTTGAAGATTAATAATTGTAACAGAGCAAAGCTCTGTGTTTCCAATAATCCAGTTAAAGCCTCTGAGGAGAATTATCATCCAGTGATGTAGTTCAGTGCCCAGTTTTTAGGCATCCTTCCCCTCTGCATTACAAGCTACTCCATTCAGGTTTTGAAAACATTCTATTAGTAATGAAGGACTCTGGAAATACCGAAGCTTTGTGTAACATTTCCTTTAGATTGGAAGCAAAGGAAGCTGAAGAAAAGCAACGTGATTTCAGTGAAGGCATACAAAGGCCTTGCCGAGATTGCTGTGAGGTGCCTTTGTGAGCTCCTGGTGGCCCTGCCTCACTTCAACTTCCACAACAACATCATTGCATTGGTGGTACCACTTATGAACGATGTTTCAAAAAAGGTAGGTCTTCCAGTACCACCTGCTTGCCTTAATTTTATACTAAACATGTTGATTTCCAAAGGAAATCCTCTAAACTGGGATTTTTAAACCTCACAGATTTCTGAACCGTGCTGTGATGCGATAAAGGGCCTCTTCAAGCAAGATAAGTTAGGTGTTGCTTCACTTGGTGTGGTGAAAGTCATTTCTGGCCTGGTGAAAAGTCGGAATTATGACGTGAGACCTGAGGTAAATTTGTTGGTATGTTTGTTTGCTTTTCAGAAAGCATTGAAGGTGGATTCTCTTGTTTCTATTGAAATGGCATCAAATCTTTTTCCATTTCAATGTTTCGATTGAAGGTTTGGATATATTTATTTCTGTCCTTCATGAACGACTGGCAAGAAGGACAGCTGGAAATCTCTGCCTCACGGGTGTTTAACCTTGACCACTTTAATACTTGTGGACGTCAACTCCCAGAATTTTCCACCCAGCCATCCTTGCCACTACTTCATGCTGCTCTAGCTGAAATAAATTCTTATAATTTTTCATATATATATGAAAATCCCAGGTTCAAATCCCAGAATGGGTATGACCAGCTGATGAGAGCTAATAAGCTCAAAATAGATCTATCTATCTATATATATAGTAAAGTCTTGACTCGACTCCATAATTTGGATCGGAATTTTAGTCACCAGGTGATGCAAGCAAGTCATCATGTGACTAGACCCAACTTCACAACCATTGTTTTCTTTGGGCCATTAAGGAAATCATATCACAGTTCATTCTAATTTTTCCTATCAGAAGCCAACTGAGGTCCCAAATCACATGATTGCAAGATGCAGTGTCTCATAAATGTGAGCTAGTTGCCAAGTGCCTGAATTATAATCATATGAATGTGGAAGTGGTACAATTATAATTTTGAGAGCAAGTCATAAGTCACTTTTTTTGGCACTGTCATAACTTTGAACCATTAATAAACAAGTCAAGGACTTCCTGTACACCTTTAATGAGGAATAAATGCATGTGAATTCTATTTAGGTTTTAATGGCACTACTTCATCTAAGAATTAAAGAAGTGGAAGTAAAAAAAGATGCAGAAGACATTACGCCAAAGAGCAAATTCATGACCTACAAAGACAAAAGGAAAAATCTATCCAGGATGCAAAGAAAGGTATTTCTTTTTCCCCAAAGGGATCAAAAATGTGATGTAGAATTTGGAACTGATAATATGTTCTGGATTCAAAGCCAAATTCCTTTGGGTACCAAGAGTGCAGTGGCTGGGCATGTTTAAATGTACCATAATTCTTGGAAACCTGATTTAGATATCATGATATTATTGGCCCAATATTTAAAATGTAGAGAACCAAATTGGTGGTTTAGCTTTGCACATTGTAGTAACATCACCCTGCCCTTGTTTTTTCCCAAAAAAAATATTCTTGTCTATTTTTGAGGAATTTTCTTAAAAAGCAAAAACAAAAAAATAGGCAAAAATTATAATATCGAGAAAAAGACAGTATTATTAGTATTATTGTACAGTATTATTGTAAACTCTATGTGGGGATCCTCTAGATGATGAGTGAGTAGAAAGTAGATCGGAATGTACCAGTGATTGGAAAAGCTCAGCAAGAGATTCTGATTTTCAGTTGTTCAAGAATATAAGCACAAAAGGCATGTGCATGCACATACACACACATGTGAGTAAGCATGAATTACCATGGGTCCGTATTTACATGGAAGCATGATAGGCATGTTTGGTACTGAAGCCCCAAATAGATCAGAATGATTTCAGTCTGACTCAAGCATGCAGATAACAATTTAGCATCCAAGGACAACGTGCAGCCTTAATCACCTCTGCCATCTTCTTAATCACGACAGAAGGGAACCTTGTCAGATATTTGGGGAATAATCCGTTAACTTCTTTGTTTATATTGGTACCCATTCAGGTTTAGAAGCTCTGACTGGATAGCATTCAATAAAACACCATCTGAGAATAATAATAATCATGTGGATAAAACCATCGTGCAACCCAAGAATTCAGGGGAAAGAATCACTGAGGGCCTTAGATATAGATACTCTCCTCTCTCACCATAGTGTTCCTGCCTATCTGATGTGTGTGTGTGTGGGGGGGGAAGAAAAATCCAACAGACAAATTTCAAGTAGAGGGCCCTTATTCTCCCCCAGCCAAGTGTTGGTAGACTTGATCATGGAAGAATTTGGTGTTGTTTTGAAGAATTCAGGAAAAAATGCCATTGTGGATTAGAAATTCAGGGGTTCCAATTGCCAAATCTGGTTAGCTTCTAAATCACTTGTTCCTTTTCAGTGGAAGAAAGCAGAGGAAAAACTGGAGAGAGAACTGTTGGAAGCTGAAGCCTCTGAAAATACAGAGAAAAAACTGAAACTGGTAACTACATTCTTCATACATTTTATATTTTCTGGGGATCCTTTTGTGTTGCACATGCAGTAGGACTGGATTATGTAACTATTCCTTCCAAATTCTTTTTCTGCTGTGGCTCATCAGAAATAGCGAATTGAAGTAGAAGTGGGGGCCACTTAAAACCTGATATTACACAGGTAGTCCTTGTTTAATGACCACAATTGGGGCCAGCAACAATGTCACTAAAGCTCGTGGTCACTAAGTGGAAATCGTCTGATCGGGATAGGCTTACCACATAACTTCCCCTTCAGTTGTTAATGACCACAATTGTGCCTATTGGGACCACAATTTGCTATTTTACTTCTCCATTTTCTGCTAATTCTGTTGTTGGAAGCCAATTGCAAAATGCCTCAGTGGTGATTACATGACCATTGGGCATTGCAGTGGTGATAAATGTGAAGACTGCCCACAAAACTGTTGAATGGTCACTAAATGAAGCAGTCAGTAAGCAAGGGCTACCTATAATCATAGGTTCATATCTCATTGTGCCATTGGTATTCTCCAGAAGCTGAGCAAATCCAAAAATAGACTGTTACTTTGAGCTAATAAATAGTTTTTCGTTTACTAATGTGATAGCATTAATAGAGGTTGTGTCATTGGTACAGTTGCTATTAACTCAGCAAGGGTAGAAAGCTGTAATGTTTCTGGCTGCCAAAATTATAATAGACGGTTTATTGAAAAACCTGGAATTTTTAATAGTAATTTAGGATTAATAGCTTCTAGAGTGATGCATGAAGGAAAAATATGTGATTAAAATGAAATCATTTAGGTTCATGTATCATTTTGTGCCTTTTTTGTTTTACTATAGCATACAGAAACGTTGAATATCGTATTTTTGACTTATTTCCGAATCTTGAAAAAAGCCCAGAAATCTCCTCTTGTGCCTGCTGTGCTGGAAGGTCTTGCAAAGTAAGTATTTCAGAATAATTTTGAGATTTCTTTAAAAAAATAAAAATGCAGGGACTACATGCTAAGGTCTATGCTTACATTATAAAAATAAGAGCACTCGTTTACAGCATTCTTCAAAATTAAATATCATGATATAAAAGGTGACATTTGAAATGTTTAGTTCACTAAAAGTTCTGTATCTGCTTTATGTTTTTATCTTTTGTTATCAGTATGAATTTGGGAATTTTCAAAATTCCTCCTATTAAGTGCAAAGGAAACTTGTTCCTTGCTATGTTCATTTATTTAGGAATGAAAACAGTGCTACAAAAACAGGACTAAGAGACAAGCTTAAGCTATGAAATCTCCAAAAGAAACGAACAACATAGAGTTTTGTGGCTGAATCTTGTGTTTAAATTTAAGTTTCTTTCATTTAGATTTGCCCATCTCATAAACTTGGAATTTTTTGACGATCTTCTGATGGTTCTCCATTCCCTTATTGTGTCTGGGGTAAGTTTACTTTAAACGACCCTTATCCTGTGTCAGAAGTAAGGAATCTGTAATTTGCCACTCGTCCTGGCCTGTTTAGGCCCACATTTGCTTTATAAGGCTCCATCCTCAGACTCCCCCTTTTCCCACTGCCCCAATAGTAAGGAAACCAAAAGACTCTTCAGAATGGGGATTTTCTCTCCTCTTTTTTTAATCTATTGTTTAACTATAAGAGAATAAAACACAGAACAGTAAAAGCAACAATAAAATAAAAAAAATCACAGTGCACAAAAAAGGACACAAAAATTTTCAATTGGATTGAACATTTAAAATGTAGGATCTACCCTGGTTGAGGTCTGGGGGGAAAAAAAGCAATAAATTATGCTCCCCTTTTAGAAGTTAACAGGTTGAGCAGAGGTCTTCAAACTTGGCAGCTTTAAGTCTTGTGGACTTCAATTTCCAGAATTCTGGAAGTTGAAGTCCAAAAGTCTTAATAAAGCTGCCAAGTTTAGGGAGCCCTGAGCTAAACATTACACTAATCTAAGATTAGGGATTTCTCCCCCCCCCCCAAACTCAGAAGGGGTGGGGGAAAGATGCATAGATGAGGTGGGGAGGGAGGGTTGGACATAGAAAAATCATGTGCTCTTATGCATGTGGATGGATGAAACCAGTTACATAAATGGGAACGGAAAAGAAATTCCTGCTGTTCAGCTGTAAGAGTCCCCAACCCCACTCCTCACCTGTGGACACAGAGCATTGGAATCTATGCCCTTACAATTCACCTTTGACTTTTTTAGGTGTTAAGCCATAGAGAGAGCCTGCACTGCATCCTCTCAGCATTTCACATTCTGTCTGGGCAAGGTAAGGGATTTGATTTCATATTGTGTCAGGTTTGGCTTTTTACAATCAACTTGAAGTGATATAATTCCATAGTTCAGCCTGAGAAATTAGAGAATTGTCAATTTTGCATCAAAAGTCTCCTTAAGACAGTTTATAAGAAGGAGACTGTTTTCATGTGGAACTAAGCTAGGATCCATGATTTTGTTGCCTATTTTTGTTCCTGTGCAGGTCCCCCCCCCATCATCTGCTTTTGCATTTGTAACTTAAAACAATATAGCAACAGCTCGACCAATTTCCAAGATACATTTAGAGGTACTCCTCAGTTAAAACTACCGTAATTGGGACAGGCAACTATGCCGCTAAGTGTTATAAACTAAATATCACATTGTAAACCAAAATATCACATAATGTGGCTGACCTGCAACCACAGTTTAGGTTGTTGTTAAGGCAAATCACACACAATCATTAAGCACAACATCACATCACCGCAACTTACGATTTCCTACCAGTTTCCCTATTGATCTTGTTGGAAGCCTGCAGTAAGGGTGACAAATGGCCCTCCCGTAATTATTTATTTATTTGATTTATATTATCATAATTATCATAATTATGCACCAGTTGCCAAGTACCCAAACTGTCATCACATGGCTACGGGGACACTGTGATAGCCATAACTACAGGGACCCATCATAAGTTCCTCTCATTCATTGCCATCATAATTTAGAATAGTTTAGTGGCCACTAAATGATGACAACCTGTATATCAAAAAGAAATTAATTGTCGTAGAAGGTAAGGCTTTTAATCTTAACACCTGAGAATCCAAATGCATTACTGGATTTTCAGATATAGAAACCTGGAATTATTTTCCATAGGTGATGTCCTTAACATTGACCCCTTGAAGTTCTACACTCATCTTTACAAGACATTATTTACAATACATGCAGGTAATTCCTGATTTCAATATATTGAATATTAACATATATTATCTGAATATATAGAAATGGATGCTTTCTAACAGCCCAGATTTGTTTCATTGATTGTCGTCAAATATTTATAGCTGTTTGGGGACACCAAAGTTTGAATGACATCTTTGAGTGACATCTGCCCCCTTCTACAGCAGATGGATTGGGTGAATAGCTTTGAGACATTTTTGCAGCTCATCAACAAAGAAACTAAATCTCAGTGTAAATCCACATGGGATTCTATATCTTTAGCCAAGTAATCCTTAACTGATTCAAGAGAGGGTAGCAGAGCTGTGGCTTTTCAACTTTTTGGGCTATTACTGGGGTTTTCATTTTGTGTTCAAGGAGCTACAAATGAAGATGCAGCAATAGTGTTGCAATGTCTGGATATAATGCTCACCAAGCGTAGAAAACAGGTGACTCAACAGAGGGCGCTTGCTTTCATTAAGCGTCTTTCCACCATGGCACTCCAGGTCCTTCCGAACTCCAGTATTGGAATCTTGGCAACCAACAGAACACTAATGCATGTAAGTTCCCAATATCCTGGCTGATAACTCACATGTTATGGGGTGCAAACTGCTGTTGCATCCAGTTTCTGGCCAAGAGAGCTGTGGTGGCGCAGTGGTTAGAATGCACTCCACTGCCAGGAGTTCAATCCTGACCAACTCAAGGTTGACTCAGCCTTCCATCCTTCCGAGGTGGGTAAAATGAGGACCCAGATTGTTGGGGACAATATGCTGACACAAACCGCTTAGAGAGGGCTGGAAAGTACTATGAAAGTGGTATATAAGTCTAAGTTGTATTGCTGTTGTGTTGTTATCCCAGCTTCCCTATTTATTTGTTCAGTTTTTCTTAGTCCTTTGGCTAACTATGTTAATTAATACCTTAAGTATAGTTAATTAATACCTTAAGTATTAATTACATCTAATTTAAATGTGTATAGAGAAAATACTCTCATTGGATCACACTTATTTAAGGAAGCGGGCCATATCTTCCAAACGAAGAAATTATATATTTATTCTATTTAGTTATTAATCAAATTATATAGCCACTCATGTTACCAACAAGTGATATAGGGCATGGTATGAACATGCATTGGCTTTCATAATGCCGACACCTCCAAAAATTATGAAATGCGGAATTTAAAAATCAATCTGCTAGTCATCATCAATATTCAGCCCATGAGCTCCTTTTCACTGGATCTCACCTGATCTGAAGGGATTTAGGGAAGAGATCATAGGCTGAATCATTTGAAATCACTTGAAATTCCTAGGAGACAACAGAGATGTTGAAGGAGCTAGTTTAATCTTGGAATTAGTATTCATGCTTTCCTTTAGCAGCAAGATATATAGGGCCTGGAGGGTTATTGCTTTTTACTGCTTTTACATTGAATTTTTATCCTTGTAAGCTGCCCCGAGTCATTGAGAGTGAGTTGTTATATTTTTTCTTAAATGAATAAATAAAATATCGAAGCAGTATACCATCTGCTGTTGCTCCTGGAAGATTGTGTCTCTCACCTGCTTAGGCTGAGGCCTGCCTCCTGGGGCTGCTGTAACAAAATGTTATATTATATTATAGCATCAATATTATATTCCCAACTCAGGTAACTATTGTAATACAGTATGTGTTAGATGGGATTGCAGTGAGGAGAAAAGTGAGGGTACATTTATTCTTGGGAGGCAACATGCAGTACCAATTATAAACCAAATGATATATTTTAATAGCTGCAGTTGATAGATGGTGGTTCTGCTTTAAATTATCCTTGTAATTTCATGTGTTCTTGTTGCATCTTCCTAGGTGCACAATGTTTTGTATCGATAAGATAAAAAGAAATAAGCCTGCGATGTACAAAATTAAGCTGTTTTAATCTTTGTGAGGCAGAAGAATCTATTTCAATAGCTAAGATACTGTAAAACCAGGGGTATCCAATCTGGACAGCATTAAGATCTGTGGACTTCAACTCCCAGAATTCATGGCCGACTTCTGGGGAATTCTGGGAGTTGAAGTCCACAAGTCTTAAAAGTTGCCAAGGTTGGTTAGTCCTATTGTATACAATAGAGATTCCATATCAAGAGTTAAATACTCACTTTGGGGGGGGGGGAGAGATTGTTTTATTCTTTGAGATGAACATGGCATCTTGTAATTTTTTTTTGTGGGACTCTTTTTTTTCCCCCCCAACAAACTTCATTACAGGTTTTCCCAAAGACGGACCTCCTTTTAGACAATGAATCACAGGGGAGTGGTCTCTACTTACCTGAACTGGATCAGCCAGAATACTGTAATGCTCAGAACTCTGCCCTCTGGGAGTTGCATTCCCTCTTGGTGAGAACCACGGAAGCTCACATTTTGTAGCTTTGGTCTTGATTTCTAGTGTAGGAATCCTGTTTTCTTTCCTTCTGAAGAGTTTTATTTTCCTCCTGAGCTAGAAGGCCTAGGTATGATTTTAGGAATTGTATATACTATTCTCAACCTGTAATATGAATACTCAACTAATAATGTTGGGGTTTTTTTAGTTTTCATAATCCCGATCAGCTTACATACATGTTACTCCACCGGTCTTTTTAAAATTTAATTAATTAATTAATTTAATTAATTAATTTTAAATTAAAACTTTTCTGGTTGCTGTTTTATTTTCCAACAACTGCCTGTTTTCAGATTACCTTGGCCAAGTAATTTAAACAGTAGTTTAAGATTATTTAGCCGTACTATTTTAATCAGTTGCTTTTAACAGTTAAATAATGTTTATGATGATCTCTTCAGAGAAGCGAAATGGGGGTTAAGTGCATTGATACAGGAAAATATCAAGCCTCTCAATTTGCTGCCACTTCTCTTGTTTTCAGAGACACTATCATCCGGTTGTTCAGAAATTTGCAGCTCATCTCTTGGCAGGAGCTCCAGCTGAAGGATCAGAAGCTCTTGGGCATGACCTCGGCCGGAGGTAAGAGAACATTCTGTGCAGTGCAGGGTGGATTTGATTTAAATCAACTCCATTTAAATCATCATTTTTAAAGAGCAACTGTCATCTCTGTCCAGCAGCAGCTCCTCCTCTGACCCACTGTTGACTTGCCGACAGTCCCAATATTGCAAAATATACAACCTCATGTTATATATCTAAGCTCCATTCATGCTGAATAAACTAAATTATTAATGGTCAATAGGTTTTTTTACTCCAAAAGCATTTTATTTTTTAAAAAAAATCTGATTTAAATGTTAAAAAATCCATTTAAAAAAAAGCATCGTTTTTTATCCCCCTGGTGCAGTGTCCACAAACAAGCCAGCATCAGTTTTATCATCAAATTACATTCAGTGGGATAACTACCTCTAATCCTGCAGGCTTTATGTGGCTGTTGTGACCAATGACTGGTCATCAAAAGATGTTTTCTATGTTAATTTTAAGAAGAAAATAATCTAATGTTGCCCTTAGTGGGAAATAAAAGATTTTCAGAAATTACCTTATATCTCAGTCTCTGGAATTGTACCTTCTGTGGGATCTGAAGGGCAAACATTCCTTCTGAGTTAAGTCTAGAGAGCTCTGTACATTTCTGGCCTAGATTCATTCAATATTAAGGCCTGTTACTGCTCTGCTTTTTGAAAACTGGTTTGAACTTTAAGAAATTCTTTGGAAATAATGGACATTAATATATTGCTATGTATCTCAGGTCACCTGGTGAACTTTTTGAGGCCTACAATATGAAAGATATGATATTTGATCCTTCTATTCCATCAGTTGCACGTAGGAAAAAGGTACTTCTTCAGAAATTTGTTTCTTAAAATATGGGACATTACTTTAAGGTTTATAACTGTTTACTTTCAAATTTTTATGACCATATGCTTCTTTGTTTCAGGGTAAATTTTTACAAGGTGATTTCTTCCTAAATGAGGACGTAACTAAATTGGTTAAGTTTTATCTGGAAAACTCTGGTTCACAAGTACCTCTGGATTTTGCTGAAGACATGAAGACATTTCTGGCATCATAATTATATTGCAAGCTAATTCAGCCTGCTGAAAAATACCAGACCTATGACTTGTTCCATTGAAGCCTAAATTTTCAAACTGCAGAAACATGTTAGAAGAGTGTTTTTTTGGTTCCTAGAATATTTGAGGTAAATTATTTAAAAATTCAGAAATGATGATTTTACACTGATGGCTAAAGTTTAGAATTTCTAATTTATTCAAAATTGCATTTGTAAAAAAAACAATTGTACAGTATTCCCAGTGCAAAATGATGCCTTTTTCCATAACTGTATAAACATGGTTGATTCCTAGAATTTTTTTATTATAAATACAGAACTTTCTTTTTTTAAAAAAAATGATTCTGGACTAGTTTGTTCTAATTCAACATTTGAGTAATGTAAGCAGAGCTTGAACAGATGTTTAAAAACAAAAATCGTACACACTGAATTCATTTTTTCCATCATTATATTCATTTAGGTAGATGCATATCATATGTTAAGAAAAATATATATGAAATAAAATATTATCCGGCCATGTACTTGATTTGTCACAAGGTGGAGTCAAACATAGTATTCATGTGTCAGCTAAAAGCACATTTTGGGTAACTTCGAAATAGACACAATTCCTTCTGGCCAAGTATCTAAGGTGCCTTTGAGTATAAGGCTTATTAAGCTCTGTTTCTACCACATGCTTAACTGATGAAGCGAAGGAAGGTGTGCTTTGGAAACACCAAAAAAAGATGACTTGATCCTGCCAATTAGCTCTTACAGATATAAATGTAATCCCAAGTAACCAACCTTGCATAGACAAAAACTCAGTTCACCAGACTGAGGTGGAATGAACTTCCACCAGCACTGAGTAGGCTTCCCGATCTAAAGTCTTTTAGACGGGAATTAAAGACCTACCTTTTTCTTGCAGCCGGCCTGGGAGGGATTCAGTCCACAGATTAACGTTTTTAAATTTGAAAACTTAAAATTTCAAAATTTTATGTTAAATTTTTGATAATTTTAAATTGTAAATCTTTTGGACAGCCAGAATATATAATTTTTAATTTTTAAATTCTATCATTGTACTGTTTGTTTTAGTCGGCTGTAAACCGCCTTGGAGTCCTTGGAGAGGGGCGGTATAAAAATCAAATAAACAAACAAACAAACAAACAAACAAACAAACAAACAAACAAACAAATAAAGTGTTAGCTATTGCTGCCAGTTTAGTATCACCTACAAATTTGGTGAGTTCCATTTCTATTCCCTCATCTAAGTCATGTATGAAGATTTTGAAGAGTACTGGGCTTGTGGCACCCCACTGCTTACTTCTCTCCATGTAGACTTAGCCCCATTAAGGACTACTCGTTGAGTATGGTTTCTCAGCCAGTTGCAAATCCATCTGGTGATGAAGCTGTCTATCTCACAATTTTCTAGCTTTTGAAGAACTAGGTTGTGGTCTACTTTGTCAAATACTTTGCTGAAGTCTAAGTATATTATGTCCAAAGTGTTTCGCTGCTCTACTAATGTGGTCACTATGTTGAAGAATGAGATAAGATTGATTTGGCATGATCTGTTTTTAACAAATCTGTTAGTTATTACTTCATTCATTTCTAGGTGTTGGCTGATCTGTTTTTTTTAAATTACCTTTTCCAGTATCTTCCTGGGTATTGATGTTAAGTTGATTGGTCTGTAGTTTCCTCGGACTGTTTTGTTTTTGTTTTTTGAAGATGGAAACAGCATCAGCTCTTTTCCAGTCCTCTGGTAGTTCCCTGGTGTCAACAGATAGTTTACAACATATATCCTGCCCCCGAAGTGCCTTGAGATCTCCTTACCTTTGGGGAATGCTTATGATGGCTATGTGGATTGTTTCACTTTAAAGGAAAGTGAAAAGGAGACACACACACCGGACGCCACCAAAGCCGGACCTAGAGAGGGCTGTTCATCCTTCGGGTTCATTTTTTTTCTTTTGCCGGTGGGCTCTTAAGAGCCAAAATCTGCCTTGAAGAGGTGGCCATTGATAAGTGAATCCTTGAGGGACCCAGGACTGATGGTAACCAGTCTGAGGCACCCAATGCAGCCCCTGGAGTTGGCAAAAAGAAAGGTGGGCAGAAAAAATCCGCCCACCATTCCCAGCGACCGCACAGGAGAAAAAGGCAGTGAGCTTGACAGCTAACAGCTGATTTGGGTGAGATTACTTTTGAGTTTAAATTCTTCAGCAATCTGTCTTGTTGGAGAAAGAAGAAGCCAGAAGGGGTTTTGTACCGTGAAATTAGCGGCGGTTTCAGCTGTACTGTTAAAAGAAGAAATATGTCACAAACTGGAAAGTGAAAGAAAATAAGGGTGTGTGGGGAAAAAAGAGAAGCCTGGAAAACTTTCCCTTTTTATTGGGGGAAATGAAGATGTACTTTAAATATTAATTTCTTTTTATTTGGATAATTGGTGATGTTCTCTACAGCTCTGTTATTATTTTTTTGCCAACTGAGGTTTTTTTCCTCTGTTTTGTTTTCTTGTTCTTTCTTGCAACTGTGTTACATTTGATCCAGCAACAGTGTTATATGTGACCTTGGACTTTTGTTTTGGCTAATCCACAGCTGGTATGGATAACTAAGGCTACAGAAAGAGCTTTCTTTAGCCATTTACTATTTTTGTGGAATGGAAACATCTGGCCCTTGCTTCTAGATTGTTAAAGGCATCAGGAAAATTCTTTGATGGTTGACTTGTTTTTTGTTTTTTAGCTTTTCCTTTGATATTGGGCTCAAGAGCTAATGGATGGCAATAGAAATTACTTTGACTGAGAGACTTCTGGGTTTGTTTGGTGAGTGGATGTGCTTGGTGATGGCTCCCATCCCACCATCCATCTTTCCGCTTTCCAAGTGGGCTTTTCAGAGCTGAAGCTGCCTTGCAGGGACAGCTTCCCTAAGGGGCATTCTTCTGGAGTGCCCTGGTGATGGAGATCACCATGGGGGCTTCCTGATAAACCCTAGGAGCCAGGAGTTCAAAGGCAACCGCAGCCGAACAGAATGCAGAAACAATTAAATGAGAGACAGCAGCTTGTGTATTTGATGTGAGACTTTACTTTCACTGGGCAGATGTCGGGCAGCTGCTTCAACATGATAAATGGATTATAAAGTTTTCATTTTGTGGATTGTGAGAAGAGATTTGGAGGAAGAAGGGACTCTCGCCCCCCCCGCTGAAGACCAGCTGCGGTATCAGCGGTTCCCTCGTTTAAAGCATCTTTGGATGCAAAAAAAGGGAGGACATTTGTTTGAAAATATTTTAAATATCTACTCTTGAATTTGAATATGATGAACTTTTAGGAAATTTAAAACTATGAAAAGTTAAATTTTTGGTCTCAGCGAGCTGTGTGAAGTGACTCTTTTTTCTGGGAGGAATGAGCCAAAACTAAAGTCCTGGGAACTGGATATTTGTTTATGGCTGGTGTCAGCTTTCCTCGAGAGCTCCCAGGATGAAAGAAGCAATGACCATGATAATTATCTAACTTTGTATAAAAAGAGGGGGAGAGAGAAGAAAGACTGAGACTTGGGACTATGCCTGGTTCATCTCTTTATCAACAAATAACTGTGGAATCTGTTGGCCTGTCTGGATGTCTCAGGAGCCTTTTCAATGTGGATTTCCTGTGTTTTATAAAACCTTTTCTACTTGTGCTACTCTCCTTGGATCTAACTACATATTTGGATTAAAAGAACTGCTGACCATCTGGAATATAAATTTGAATCTTTAACTAGAGACAATGCCAAGAAAGAAGAAGAAATCAACAAACTTGTTGCCACCTCTTCCTTTGTCTGGAATGTATAGTCCAGGGGACACATATACTTGAGGATTTGATGGAGGTACAAATGTGAGGGCATAGGGCACAAGAGCTGGAGAGTATAGAAACAATGAAAAAGTTAAAAGAATTAAAGGAAGCTATGACAGAAAAAATTGATTTCTTAAAAAAGGAATGTAAATTGGTAAAACAGATGGCAACAGAAAATGAACAAAAAATTGTTGGGATACAGGGAGGGGTGGCAGAAGTACAAAAGGATGTTAAATCAATCCAAAAAGAAAAAAAATTCTGGAAAGTCGAGTAGATTTATTAAAAATGGAAAGGTCATTGGAATACTTAAGATTCTAAAATGTGAGAGAAGAGAAAGATGAAAATCTTAAGGATATCATGAGTATGATATTGGGTACATATATAGGAAAAGAAAAAGAACAGATAGTGTGGGACATTGATCAAATTTATAGAATTAATTCAAATTATGCTAAAATACATAATGTCCCATGAGAAATACATATAAAATTTTTCAGGAGATCCACAAAAGAAGAGGTTCTGGAGGCTCAGAGGGGAGGGCCTTTAAGATATGGGGACAGAGGCATTGTAATATTCAAATATATACCAAAAAAGATAAGAGATGCCAGGCACAGATACCAAGTTTTAGGTACAAGTTTATAGAAAGAAGAAATAAGGTTTAGATGGTTACTGTCAGAAGGGATGACATTTTTCTGGAAGGACAAAAGAATTAAAATAAATACACCAATGGAAGTAGAAGCTATTTAATAATAGTCTTTGTGGCTTTAAGTTAGTTTTAAGTATTCCAGGCACAGCTTTGCGGATGGTTTCCCATGATACAATGGTGAGGGATGACCCGGTGTCGATCTCCATGTCACAGTCTGTATTCTTGATTTTTACTGTGACATAGATATTTTTTATTTTAGATGATCTAGTCTGTCTTATGTTTGTCTGGTATGTTTCTGTTCCTTCAGTGAAATTCTTGTTCCTGTGCTGGGGTTTCCAGGATGTTTGTTTCCTTTGATTTGTTGATGCAGTAACCGGTGCTTGTTGGTTTTTGAAACTCACAGATTGACAGTCATAGCACAGTCTTGCTAGGTGCCCCTTCCACTTGCACCATTGGCATACAACCTCTTTAAATCAGCATGTGGCTCTCGTATGGTTGCCTCCACAACCAGCACACCACAATTGCCCTTCATCAAGTTCTTGGTTTTGCTGTTTTCTGTCCCTTCGGGCTGTAGCCGACTAATGTCATTTTCTTCATCTTCCAGGTAATCGAGTTGCTCAGTGCTCTCCTGATGGACTGTGGCAGTGGCTTGGCACAAAACTGCAGGGCCTCCAGCTATTTGCAAGGCTGCCATGGATTTTTGTGAGGATTCTGCAGCTCTAGCTTCATCAAGTGCTAGCTGCAGAGTGAGGCTTGGGTTTGCTAACAGTCCTTGCAGTTGCCTCTGTAAACTCAGATACTTCATTCCACTGATTAACTGTTCAAGCAGACCCTCCTCCAGATCTCTGAATTTGCATGATACAGCAGCCTTTCATAGTGCAGCCATGTAGTGATTTACTGATTCACCTTCTTCTTGAACGATTCAGTGAAGTTCTTGCTGGTAGACGAATTTTGACTGTACCGGAGCATAGTTAAGGTGACCAGGCGTCCCACTTTTGGCGGAACAGACACGCTTTTTAGCCAATTGTCCCACATCCCGGGTCCCTTTAAAAAAGTCCCGCTTTTATAAAAGTTCCCGCACTTTTTTAAAAGTTCCGCTGAGCGGAAGGAAGGAGGACGAGGAGGAGGTGCTGAAGCTGCTGGGTGCGATGGGCCGATAGCTGACTCACCACCCGACCACCCCGGCAATGCCTCCTCCCCCAGAGACTGTCAATGGTGCACAACCGAGGGGAGGGGAAGCCACGCCCACCCGCTCTCCTCCCCACCCACTCAGTTTCCTGTGGCCGCCTCCCTGCGTGCAAAGGCAAAAGAGACGCTGTGCGGCACGGAGGAAGTGAGGGAGGAAGAGCCCAGATCATCCTCTCTCCCTCCGCCCAGTGCGAGCTGGTACAGTACAGAGGAGAGGTGCCTTAATTAGTCACCAGCGAGTACAAGTCTGAACCAAGATATAAAGCAGTAGCTTGTGGGTTTTCTGTATTTGGTTGGCCACAGATGGAATGCTAGGCAACCCTGCCCGACCGCTCCAGCAACACCGCCTCCCCCAGAGACTGCCAGTTGTGCACAACGGAGGGAAGGGGAGGTCACGCCCAACCGCTCTCCTCCCCACCCACTCAGTTTCCCGCGGCCACCTCCTCCTCCCATTTTGGCTGATACAGGGAGAAAGAAAGAAAGAAAGAAAGAAAGAAAGGAAGGAAGGAAGGAAGGAAGAAAGAGGGAGGGAGGGAGGAAGGAAGGAAAGGAGGGGGAACAAGGGAAACAAGGAATGTGGTTTAATATGGTAAAGATCTTGGCTGGTTGAGCGAATTGTCCTTTCTCCCCCTCCCCTCATTGACGAAGACTGCCACCGTCAGCTGGGCCGGCAGACTTGCTTTTTAAAAGCTGCAGTTTTTTTCCTTTGCTGGTGGTTTCAGAAAGGGAAGCACTCGCGCGCGTGTCCTGTCCCCCCCCCACCTGACAGGTGGTCTGGTAGGGTTGCGGTCTGTCTCTTCTCTCTTCTCGTCTCCTCTCTCTCCCCCCCTGCCCCCCCCCCCACCGCCCATGGTGTCCAG
>JANHFP010010245.1:112180-124201 GCA_032468135.1 Calamaria suluensis
ATGCAATGCAATGCAATGCAATACAATACAATACAATACAATACAATACAATACAATACAATACAATACAATACAATGTGAAGAAGGCACAAAGCAAAGGTCACCATCATGGAGGGATGGGGAATGATGGCCCTTCTATGACTTGTGGAAGTTAACTCCCAAAATTCTTGAACCAGACATGCTGGGTCAGGAATTCTGGGAGTTGAAGTCCACAAATCATAAAGAGGCATCGTTCCCCACCTCTGCCATAATGGATAGCTAGTAGCTCAAGTATCTGGCCCCGTAACCCTCTCTTCAAGGCTTTGGCTTCCAGCTGCCTTGAGTTCTGTCCTCACATAGTTTCTCATGACAAAGATGAGATATCTTAGACAAGACGCCAGAGTGATGACTACAAAACAAATGTCAAATAGCTATTAGTTAAAAATGCTATTTTATATACCGTAAGCCTACTGAAACCCACACACATATTAAATTTAATAAGAACAAATGGAGGTAAGGTTGTACCCTTTCAGTATGATATATATGTTGAGCCTCCACAAAATATGTAGGATGAAGTGATTTGCAATAATTTCAGCCTTTCATCATGTTCTTGTATTTATTCAATTTTGCGAAGAAGAGGTCTACATTTCTTTTTTAAAAAACAAACTCAAGATCATCAAGTAATATAGCATCATCCCATAAAAGCATATTCAATATAAATAATCACCAATAACTACAAAGGGAACCATGTCATATAATAGCTAAGATAATTAGCTAAAAACCTTCTACCATATGCATGTTGTGGTTACACCCTGGGAAAATAAATGTTTGTGGTTATTGTTTTAATAATAACTGACCAAGGTCTGGCAAATTTCCTGACATATAGCATTTTTCATAGTGATGGACATAATCTAAAAGTATTTGTTCTTGGCAACTATCCAACCTTCTAGATCTCTTTCTATGAAGATAACTGGAACAAGTCTTCGGATATTTATTAAATGAGCCTGGAAATAACATATAATGTCATTCAATGTCAGGTGTAGTCATGTTTGTGTGTTTTTGAAAAACAAGAAGGCTAGGGTAAACTAACAATATAACCTTCCTGCAATTTAGGACAAGTAGAATGTTGTCCTCCCTTGCACTAAAGGGCAGCTGGTTAGTGTTGTGACCTAGGGTTACTGAGTCATTACAACACACAATTAATCAAAAAAAACCTATTTTATTGTAACAGCTGAGAACTACATTCATTCCCAGCTGAGTTCCAATTAGTTGCAAAAAAAAGTCCTTCAGGAGAAGTCCTTAGGAATAATCACCAACCTTTATCTTATTTGACACATTGCCAAATGCCTTACTTGGCAAAGTCCCACGGCATTCAGAAACAAACCAGAGATGCCAACTGGAAACAGAGATAGCAACGTTGTTTCCTGCAAAAGGCCAAAGTGCCTTTGTTTCTCTTTTAAGCCTTATGGGAGGGGCCAATCATCTTCTGGCCTTACTCCTTACATCCCTTTTTCTTTAGCTGCTCTTGCCTTCTGGCAGCTCTATGCATGTGTGCATTAGGAACAGGCTCCTCCTGTTCTTTTGCCTCTCTGCTGTCCAACTCTGGTTTATCTTTTAGTTATATTCATGTAATTTTGCTTTATATTTTTTTTCTTAAATTTTATCATTAAAAGTATAGAAATACTTTGAATACTACTACAGAGGAAGTATGACACTGATAGGATAATGTTTAGATTTAGATTCATACCCCTCAGTGTGACTGTGCTGCTCCTCGACAAAATATCTACCACATTGTGTCTGAATGTCCATCAAGAGTTCACACCAGCCCAGACAGATGGAGTTTGACATCCCTATGATACAGACACAGAGGAACAGATCTTCATGTTCCCTGTGCTGAATTCTTCAGGTTCGGGGACTGCAGACAGAGTCTAAGCCACTCTGAAGGGGAGTTGAAGCAAAGAGGGTTACCTGTGAGGGCAGGGGGAGATGCAGCTCTTCTGCTTGGACCAGAGTTTCTGTTTACCCTTAGCCACAAGAAAAAGAAGAAACAGCCCCAAGATGGCTGGCTCCAAAACAGGGACAAATTCCGCTGAAACAGACAACATCTACTATTAGTACAACTGGTGAGAAGAAGAAGGTGAGCAGAACTGGAGTGGGGTAGATGAATTTGTTTACATTTTAAATTGAATCCCAAGAAATAATTAGAACTATTAGCCCAGAACTGAGTATTTCAGCAGGGAGAATTATCAAGGTGTTTCTGGTTTTTAAATTACTAAATGGCATGAAAGCTGTGAGAGAATAAACTACAGATTACAAAAATAAATAGACTTTTAAACTGAGAAGTGTTACTGGGAAGGTATTTTTAAATATTGGACATATTTCATATTTCTTTTAAAAAAGTATCTAATTTTGCTCACTCTGGTGACATACTCCCCCTAACAAAGAGAAGAGAACAAAGAACAAAGAGAAGGAATGATAAATTAGTGACTGAGATTTAAATGGATAGTGCCACCTGCTGACAAAAGAGGAAATATTGCATTGTTGGGGGAAAAACAATTGTCTAAAAAACCCAACACAATGAGTGGAATTGTTCATGAGATGGGATCACTCTATCAAAATATGAAAGACATTATGGACCAAGAATTGGACCATAAAAAGGAGATAATGGGGAAATTTGAAAATTTTGTACAAGAAATTATGATTATAGATCGAGATGTACAGGGAGAAGAAGGAGAAGGAGAAGAAATGAAAGGGGAAGAGGACAAACAGCAACAAGAAGAAGACAAGGAGGAGAGTATAAAGAAAATAATGATGATGGATGAGCCCAATCAGGGGAAAAACATATTAAAAGAGTTGGAGGATATATTTGAAATGGAAGTAGGGTCCACAATAATAATCCTAGAAAATAGACAGCAGAAGAGGGTAGAAATGGGAGGAAAATCTAGATGGGACATCCCAGAAATAGAAAAATAGAAAGACAGAGATTTAAGAGAAGAATGGGGGAGACAAGTCACACAAAAAAGTGTAGCAATTGAAGTACTGAGGTTGATACCGAGGCGGAAAGATGATTTCTTTTTCTTTTATGGATGTCTTGACTTGCCTTTCCTCTTAACTCTCTTTCTTCTTAAAGCGTAGCAACTAAAATATAAAGCAGGCAAGAGAAAGATGGAAGGATGATTTCTGCTCCCAGTAGCTGTTTTAAACTCCTGGTGCTGGTTCTCTTTTCTTCTTCTTTCTTTTCTTTCTCTCTCTCTCTTTCTCTCTTGTAGGCAGATGATATGATTAGAAATCTGACAGGAAAGAACAAAAAAGCTTTTAAATATAGGATGATGACTAAAAAATAGACTAAGTGATAAAAATAAAGGGAATATTAATAAATTACACTTCTAGTTGATAAAATGTAAGTAACAATGATAAACAGGTGGAATAATGGAATAATGATAGATTATAATTCAAGGCAGACGTGTATTATAATGGGAATTTTATAGATTGATTGAATATAACAATAACTTTTAATTTGTTTGGTTTCTTTTTTATTATAATGTATGGTGTCCAGATATCATATCGTTTACACATTGAGTTGAATAATAATAATAATGGGGGAAATAAAAAAAATAATAGTGGCATAACTAAAATTAGAAAGGGGAACAATGGAAGACCATAATTACATTAAACCTATGTATTACTATATGGTTCAAATATAACCATTCAAGGACAGGGTGGTCTATATATGATTAGTGGTATTTTATTTGCAATAAAATGAGCAACATAGACCACCCTGTCCTTGAATGGCTGGGTGGACTGGACATTAATACTTGAACCACTAAAAGTCCATGTATTTGCCATATGCTAAATAAATAAAATGTTTAGATTTACCAAAGAGCATAATCCCTAAACTGAAAACATTCTAAACACTCTTGTAGTGTATTCACATGGATCAAATGTTTGAAGGTGACCTCAGCCAATAGTCTCCAATGCTGAGGCAGGAGGAATAGGACATTCAAAGACAAATGCCTGTTTTTATATATTAACTAGTCTAATAAGTACATATGTACAAATTTAAATCTATCATACTTTATGTGACATCCATATATCCTTCAATGTTTCACCAAGGGAAAGTTTGCTTTGTGTTTATTCGGTTTAATAGGCTGCTCAGTTCCATTACACTCTAAAAGCACAATAATTTTATAAACTAGGATAAGGACAAATAGGGGCTACTGGAACATCAAACAGATCTTCCTTCTTATAAGTGCTACTTTTGAGTTTTACTTTTTTCTCCTCTTGTTTCTTTAAATGTTCCCATTAAAAATTATCATACAGTATTCATAAATAAAGTTGTGCCCCAACATCAGCAAAGCTCTATGAATTACTTTTTTTATTTGGATGTCAATTGTTTCTTTTTGTTCCTCCAGCTAAAAAGCATACTCAGAATTCTTACAGAGTTAATGGACCAGACTCTGTTTATTTAAACATGGCACAAAGAAAGCTAATCCTAATCAGCAGCAATCTCCATCTACATTGGAAAGAGCTGTAATGAGATTGCTTTGTATTTCAGAGCTCCTTTTCAAGGGCAATCTGAGGGCATGAATTGCATTCATGAATTGGTAAGGCAGCTGAGTTTGTAGATCGGAAAGTCGGCAGTTCAGCGGTTCGAATCCCTAGTGGCGTGTAATGGGGTGAGCTACCGTTACCTGTCCCAGCTTCTGCCAACCTAGCAGTTTGAAAGCACGTAAAAATGCAAGTAGAAAAATAGGGACCAACTTTGGTGGGAAGGTAACAGCGCTCCATGTGCCTTTGGCATTTAGTCATGCCGGCCACATGACCATGGAAATGTCTTCGGACAGCGCTGGCTCTTCGGCTTTGAAACAGAGATGAGTACCGGCCCCTAGAGTCGGAAACGACTAGCACATATGTGTGAGGGATACCTTTACCTTTACCTTATAATCTGTTGCCCTTTTTACCATGATCCATTAGGTATCTAATGCCAAGAGCTGGCTTGACAGCTGCGAAGGTGATCAGCGATAACCAATTCTGTGCGGGTTGGTCTCAGGGGTAGAGTCATCTCTCTACGTTAATAGGCACTGTAGTTTGGTTGATGGTGATTACAATTGGTTAGGGTTTGTTGTCATGGGTTGGTGTTTGGATTTAGCTAGTGACGGGAGTTGATCACTTTAAGAGTCATGTTAAACACACCTATCAATAATTTTGTCCCGCCTTTGTTGGAAGGGGATTGATGGGTGGCAGATGTGGCTTGATGGCTTGTTTTATAACATGTACGTAAGGGAAATGGGTCTTAGAGCAGTAACCCTGACTTTGTATTGTTATCTGATCTCTCAAAGTACTCGGAGTAAACCTTGCTTAGCTCAATCTTGGTGTAAGATTGGTTATTATGTTTACGATAGATTGAGGTCTGACATCTAATGCCACATTTCCCTGCAGTGGCTCAGACAGCTGAGCTTGTCAATCGGACGTTCGGCAGTTTTAGCAGTTTGAATCCCTAATGCCGTGTAATGGGGTGAGCTCCAGTTACTTGTCCCAGCTTCTGCCAGCCTAGCGGCTTCGAAAGCACATAAAAAATGCAAGTAGAAAAAATAGGGACCGCCTTTGGTGGGAAGGTAACAGTATTCCATGCACCTTTGGCATTTAGTCATGCTGGCCACATGACCATGGAGACATCTTTGGACAGCATCGCCCCCTAGAGTCGGAAATGACTATGTGCGAGGGAAACCTTTACCTTTTACCTGTTCATGATGATACATCAGACAGCGCTGGCTCTTCGGCTTTGTAATGGAGATGAACACCAGACCCTAGAGTTGGAAACGACCAGCATATATGTGTGAGGCAAACCTTTACCTTTTAATGATACATCTCCCTCCATATGGCTTTATTATCCTTTGTGAGAATTTATGAAAAAGTATACTTCTGTAAAGTGCTTTCCCCCCCTCTTTTTTATTGGTACAGCTATATGCACCAATGTTTTCCAGTGTCTACCACTGCCAACATTTTAAATAACTCTTTCTCTGTAAAGTTCAATGGTTATTTCATCAGTAATTGCTTTCCCTTTCAATGTGATAGCCTATTTATTGCCTCTTGCCCCACACTTCCTATAAATCCTGATTATGTTCTCTTCCTACAAATGTACAGCATGTCATTTAACAATCCTATTTTTGAAAGCTTTCAGTGTACCCTCTCCATGGTTACTTCTATGGGCAAACCTCATTTGCCCATAGAAAGTACCTTCCATTGTAGAAGGTACATTCTGTTACCTGTTGTGTCTTTTAAGACTCCATTACTTGTGAAGATGTATAGGATGTCTCTGATCTTGTTCAAAAACTACTCTTGTTTTCATTTTCTTGTTATTTTCTTGTATTTGTTGACATTGTTGACTGAGGCATTTTCCCTTGTCTTTTCTTGCTTGGAAATGAAAGTTTGCATGTTCTTACATCTTGGTTTTCTTTTATGTTCAGTGTCAGGTAATTTAAATGCACTGAACCTGTTCCTTACATTGATCTTATATTCAGACTGCATGGCCTCCAGGCCAAATTTTGCTGGCTCATTTTAATGTTTCTTTTTTGTAATTTGACCACAGTTAATTTGCTATTTTAATAACGCTGATTAAGGCACTCTGCATACAGAACCATTAAGGGAATAATATGGGCGAGAGCCACAATTAATCAGAGCAGGTTCATTAAAATCAATGAGGAAATATTTATGTTTATGTTTGTGAGATTTATACCCCGCCCCATCTCAGCCAGTACTCGGGGCGGCTTACAGCAGAATAAAATACACGTATATACAGTTAAAAAAGAATTAAATAATATGCTGTAATGTTAAAAAAATTTAAACTATTAAAAATCCTAAAATCACAATTCCCCAATTGTGATCAGTGGTCGACATCCCCCTCTGAAAATAAGACCTGGTGCCTTTTTTGGTGGCAATATATATATAAGGGACAATTATAGTTAATTTTACCTGATAGAGGCTGACATACTGTTTCCGCAGCCACTGTAATCTTTGATCAGGAAATCTCTTCATCTTCCTTATAGCATTAATTAATTCCAGCAACCCATGAAACAGCATTTTAGCAGTATATTTTGGAGCCACAAAGTGCATCAATTTGTTTTCAGTAGTTTGAAGTCCATATAATAATGTTACACCGTTCTCTTCAAGGGCCATGTTTAAAAGGTTATTCTGGATGCACACTGCATGCATATCAATGCCGGAGTGTCCCATATACACAGCTTTCACTGACAGCAGATCTAAGCAACCTTCAACCAATCCATTTAATCCAGGACTGCCAAGAAACTGAAATTTTCCAAGTTCCGTGCTGCTCCCTAACGTGCTAAGCTTAAGTTTAGAGTTTGCACAGCAAGCAATGGTTGGCTTTGTCCATATCAGAGTGCTATTATCAGGTTGAAGCTGAAGGAAACAACGAGCTGATAAGTGAGTTTCTTGATCGTAACGTATAACGGTTGCGCCTTGCAACATGAACTGGTGGACGTCAGCTCTGATTGACAAGACATACCAGGGAATTAGCTCTATTCCATGGCCGAAAGCTTCTTGTTGTTCTTCAGCAGCCTGTGTAGCCCATTCTTTGGACTGCTCGAATATATCATTCTCAGAATCTGACAGCTCTCCAATGGTTAAGCTGAGTAGAAACCAAGATACAGTAAGCCTTCATTTGCAAAGATCAGCATGTGACTTGTTATTTCATCATGCAATTCTGTGAAGTAATATACAGTTGTGCATGATCTCCTTGCAATGTGTTACAAGTAAAATACTTTAATGTTAATTAAGCCATACTTTCTCAATGAGCTTCATTTGTAACTAAACGGTTATTTTATTTTAAATAATGGTAAAATTATTGCATTTATTTAAACATTTATGTTCCTCTTATTTTCCAAAGAGTTCTTATGAATAAATCGTCATGTCTCCAATGTTGATTTTGCTTTTTTAAAAAATAAAAATAAAAATATAAGAGTTAATAAATGTTTATTATTTCAGGCAAATTAAAAGTATATTAAAAAATAAGGTCTGATTAGATATAAATACAGGTAGTCCTCAACTTACAACAGTTCATTTAGTGACTATTCAGAGTTACAATGGTCCTGAAAAATGTGACTTATGACCATTTTTCATAGTTACGACCTTTGCAGTATCCCCATGATCATGCGATCAAAATTCTGATATTTTGCAACTGGTTCATATTTATGACCGTTGCTGTGTCCCAGGGTCATGAGATTCACCTTTTTGTGACCTTCTGACAAACAAATTCAATGGGGGGAGCCAGATTCATTTAACAACCAGGTTACTAATTTATCAACTGCAGTGATTCACTTAACATCTGTGGCAAGAAAAGTCGTAGAGTGGGGTAAAACTCATTTAACAAATGTCTCACTTAACAAGAGAAATTTTGGGCTCAATTGTGTTCATAAGCTGAGGACTATCTGTGCTCAAAATGTATGCATAAGATTTTCTTTTTCTTGCATAACTCTTGATCATTTTTAAAAAATGAAAAATTCACGCATGCAGCATCAAGTCTTCCCTGCTGTGGCTTAAGGAATGCAAACATGGAAAATATCTAACAAGCATACTTAAAACAGTTCACCATCACAAATTATTCAAGGCATGCCAAAGCCACAATGTCTACCCTATATCATTTAATAATATAATTACATGCTTCATACATTTAAAAGCCCAAAGCACGACTCTGGAAAATAGATTTCAAAAAGCGCTATTTCACTATGGATTGGAAGTAAAGAAATATTGCAGGGTTTTTTAAAGACTCATGACTAAACATTTTAACAGTACGGAGATATTATTCCAAGTATATTGCTGTAAAAATGTACTACTATAGAAATCAACATGGTTGATTTATAGTGAAAAGCACATGTGAAAACTAAAATTAACAGTTATAACAGAGAATGACATGGTTATTTTTTTTTTATTCCATCGGAACACATCAAACATCACTGCTTCAATTTCCAACAATTTTCACATTTTGAGAAATGTTAAAAAGACTTTAGTTTATCATAAAAGAATGCTGAAGAATGAAATTTTAGGAAAATAATATTTTCAATACGATCAAAATAAATGCATTTTGCTGCATTTTACCAAAAAAGGCTATGATTGAGATAGAAGAACAAGTATATGAATAAAGAGAAAAAGATGAAGTATACTTTAGTAGCACTTGTTTTTAAGTGGAATTCTACTGAAACAAAAATTATATATATATATTATGTATGTATGTATGTATGTATCGGCCAACTGGAATGGTATTAGCAAAATCCAGCTTCTGATGTTAGAGATATAGTATACTGCCTCCATTTCTCTGCATTCTAATGCATGAAATTTTTAGGAAAGCCTTTCAAGCTTAATATCCAACAAATATAATGTTTCAAAAAAACAACAGCTTCAATTAAAAATGAGTCGATTCCCCCTAAAAAAAGCTGTAAACAAAAAAAGCTGTAAACAAATCCAAGAATTTTCAAACACTTTTTAGATGTCAAGAGGTGAGATGAAAGGACAAGAATATTAGCCAAACAAACATCAGATATTGTTCATATGCCCAGAAAGAATTGATGCCAGATGATAATTACATTAGAAGCTCTTTTGTCAGGAAGCAAAGAAGACCTCACATACATATTAAGGGAATGAGCACATTTAGAAAAAGGCATTCATGTTTTCTGCACAAATGTAGATTAACTGAATATTAATATAATCTACTTTGTTTAGAATTATATGAGGTCAGGGTGTTTATGATGTTTCTTTTCAAAGCTCGGCTGCTGTGTAAACACAGAGAAAGATGAAAAGTCTTCACTATGCTTCACCATCATTTGTACTTCCTCCTTTTATTTCCTCTCGTAATCCAGAAACTGTACTTTTTATTTTGTTTATGTTCAAAATCATTTGTCCTAGAACCATTCCTCAAACCATTCCATACCTTCTTCAAATAAAGGAAAAACTACCACTTTACTAAAGAGAATTTAAGTGAAGGACCAGATGACCATTCAAAACAGTCTGTGGTAAGTAACTGTTAGTCTTCATAAACTCTTTGCATCAACCTAAGAGGGAATAATTATTTAGCTTAAGTTATTGATTGATTGATTCAAATTCATTATAGCTGCCCAACTACAATGCATTTACTTATTAGTCCATTTATTTAGATTGTGAAATACCAACACAATAGAAGAATGGGAGGCAGCATTGCAAAGAATGCACCCAGATAGCAATTTCAATAAGAGTATTTCAAGCAGAAAATATAACTTATACCACCAAACAACAAACAAAACCCTTTTTTTTTAAAGTGATAAAACTCTGCGCTTGAAATCTAAAAAAAAAAACCCTAATCAAAGCAAATAAGTAAAATTATGCATGATTAACATGTAGAACAATGTAATAAAGCTGATTTCTAGTCAGTTGTTTTGTTGGTCCGTTTTGAAGAAAATGCCAACGGTAATGGTTCCTGACTGGTCTGTCTCTGAGCAGGATTTCAATAATGCCAGCAGCCCTGTTTTCCCCAAAATAAGACATTACCCAAAATAAGACATCCCCTGATAATAAGCCGGTGTTATAATTGGGTTTTGAGTGCATGGCAATAAGGCCAAGCGCTTAGTTCAGGGTTCAAAAAAAATATAAGACAGGAGGTTATTTTCGGGGAAACACGGTAGTTTATACCAGTCAAATGGTCTTTATATGTATTTAGTAGCTTTAAAGGGGTTTGGCTTTACAGCCACTTCTAATTTGTTACCGCTTGCTTATAGTGCTTCTTTTCAATGTTGATGTTACCGAGATTTTATTCTGATTTCGGCCACGGCCAGATGTAAACGTACTTTCTTCCCTGCAGTTCTTATGCTTCATTATGAAGACGTCTGATGTATACCATCGGTTTCATTGGACTGATCATAATAAAGTAGCGTTTCATCTCTCCCATCCCAATCCCTTTCCTGAATACAATGATAGTTGTGAACAGGAATGCAAGAGTTTCACACACCAAGAGCTACAAGTACTATAAAACCACACAGCTCCTTCGCCAAATATTGTGGGCCTACACAATACCCCAAAGCTACCACACTGGTTGCTGACCTTCCTATGATAATATCTCTTTTCTATTTGTGAAATAAAATATTTTTCCTTCCTAGAGCAATAATTTGGGAATTATTTGTTGAAACATTGACAATTTCTTTGGGTACAATTTATTGTTCACATATTGCCATATACAGTTGTACCTCAGAAGTCATTGTTTATTGGTTTCAGAAGGTAGGATAAGTACCAAAAATTATGAGTACCAAACAAATTTTTCCCATATGGAGTAATAGTCACAAGGCAATTGACACTGACAGACAAGTTCTAGCTTGTGTATTGAGTACCAAACAAATAATGTGTGCTGGGACAAAATTTTCACGCCAAAATGTGTTGAGGGCCAAATTCAATGCGTTTCAAAGCCGTTGAGTACCAAGGGACCAGTGTACATGTATTTTTAAAAAATCCTGCTTACTTGCAGATAGACCACCCATCTATGTGCAATATGTCCCTTCTACATTGTAAGGAAAAATAGAGAGAATCAAGGAGAAAAGTTAGTTTTAAAATTGCATTAAAATTGCCATGTCTGCATGCTCACATTTTCAGGGCAACGGCAGGGAGAAGGAAAGACGGTGACTGCCTCTGCTGACTTCAAAGTCTTAACCCTGACAAAATTATTGCTGTGATTATTTCTGTCTAAATAGATCATCCCTGTTAACAGGAACAACAACAGAAAACAGGATGAAACACGAACTGATGATTAAGAGATGGTGACATCTGGCTGCTCTGTGAACTTGGATGAATAAGCACACTGCACATAAAAAGGTCTCATGGAAGCAATGTTTCTATTTTGTAAATGTAGTTATTTTATAATTTTATTATAGTTATATGGCAGAATTGCCAATAGGATTATTTTAGTTGTTCATTACAAGATGGGCAGCAAATAAATTTATTTATTTATTTATTTATTTTTCGCATTTATATACCGCCCCTCTCCCAATGGACTCGGGGCGGTGCACA
>JANHFP010010245.1:168747-180010 GCA_032468135.1 Calamaria suluensis
TAATAATAATAATAATAATAATAATAATAATAATAATAATAATAATAATAATAATAATAATAATAATAATAATAGCCGAAATTAAACACTGTCATCAGTGTTTCTGAGTATATTATTTTGGTAAAGCTTCACAGAATTTATTCAGTTCACATTGGACCAAAAAAGGGCAAATTATTAACTTTGAATCTCCAATTCAAGTGGCTTTGCTTTGAAACATTAATGGTTTCCCTTTTGTTCTTAATTTGGGAGTAGAACTCTAGTACAGTATCTCCAGCACGCTGTGTACTATTTATTAATACATACTTAATAGATTGTGTTAAACAACAATGGCTGGATGAGTCACACGCTGGCCATACCCACGCCCAGTTTAGCAAAAGGGAAAAAAGTCCCTATACATCACGTGACACCTCCATGACAACATGAGTTTGACACCCCTGCTCTAGAGGATATCTTTCTTTGCAAGGATTTTGAGTTAGTAATGTTAATTATATTGTAGTTTCAGAAAAGTGATACATAAAATTAGCCATTTTGAGTACTTCACTGAATTTATCTTATCTTCTCTAAGAAATTTAGACAAACAATTTCCCCACTGAAGATAAAATAAATTCAGTGAAGTACTCAAAATGGCTAATTTTATGTATCACTTTTCTGAAACTACAATACAATTAACATTACTAACTCAAAATCCTTGCAAAGAAAGATATCCTCTAGAGCAGGGATGTCACACTCATGTCATCATGGTGGCGTCACGTGACATATAGGGACTTTTTCCCCTTTTGCTAAACCATGCGTGGGTGTGGCCAGCGCATGACACATCCGACCTATGAGCCCGGAGTTTTGACACCCCTGCTCTAGAGTCAGCTGCATTGTACTACTGGTATGAATTGCTATGAACTAAAAGATTACCATCTCCAATGTTTAAAATGGTGATCCTTTAATCAAAGTCTGATAATTGTTAGAGATACAATATATAGAACCGCATCATTTGAGCCAAATCGAATATTAAAATCTGACTATAACGAGAGTACCGTCAAAGTACTCCAAAAATGTATTGCTATATCAGCTTCAAGTATATACATGTGATACCATTTGGCAAATAGTAACTATGTACAATTATTGTTTTAGAATCATAGCTGTAGCTAAAGATTCAATTACCCAATTTCATTAATTTAGCTTTGTCAAACTTGACACTTTCCAATGTGTTAGGAAGTTGTTAAGAATGCTGGACCTTTAATTTCAATGTAGCTGGACAGCCCCATACTGAAGAGGGATGATGGTTTATATTCATTCACAAATGAAATGTTTGACAGAATACTGTATACATTTGTTCTCTAATTTTGTTTCTAATGTCACTGGGGGAAATAATTTTACCTCCCAGCAACAGTAAACATTGTTAAGCTATTGCTCAGCAGTAAATGTTTCTTCATATAATGTTCTGGTCAATTACTTGTCAGATTACCTCCAGATAATTGGAACCCAACTATTGCAGCACTGCAGTAAACTCTTATCTCAGTATTAGTTACAGGAGATCTAAGTAAAGGCTTTGCCAGTACTTATAGCCAAAGGTAATAAAAAAAGTAAAACATAACTCCTTAATTGCATAATACATGGACAATACAACCACCACAGTTTCAACTGGGAAATTTGTAAGCTTCCTAGACCAAACTAAATTGGAAAAAAACCCAGTAGGGAAATCCTGGAAACTTGGCACTCGGACAAATCAGCTTTGGAAATCAGTGGCAAAGATAAACTACATTTACACACCATTTAAAAGTTACAGTAAAAATCTAAGGAGGAAACAAAAAACTACAACATATCCTCTCCAGGAGCAAACGTCCAAGTAAATGGAGATCAACACCAGACAAATAATTTTGTCTGAAGTGGTGTAGGGTTAACTCCCTTGGTAGGAGTTTGGACTCCAAGATCCCTTCCAACTCTGTTATTCTATTTCTATTTCTAATCAAGAAAAAAATACCAAGGGGAAAACCCTATCTCCACTAACACTGGCAGGATAAATTACTATATCTCAACATCAAAGAAGATGTTGGATAACCATTTATCTAACAGTTTTAACTTATAATTGTAATATTGTAATATAATTGTAATATTCAAATAAATATAGTCATTAAATCCAAGATACTAAGTCACATCCCAAAATCTTCCAGAATTCTATTCCACATAGATTACTCCTTCTCTGTCCTAAGCAATTAAAAGTATATTTCATCAAACCAACTTACTATTGAATATGCAAGCCCAAATCATTCTTTCTACTCATTACAAGTAGTCCTCAACTTACAAACATTCATTGAGTGACTGTTCAAAGTTACAATGGCAGTGACAAAAGTGAATTATGGCCAAGTTTTCACACTTATGGCCATTCAATTATTCTCATGGTGACCTGATCAAAATTTGGGTGCTTGGCAACTGGCACGTATTTATGACAGTTGCAATGTCCCAGGGTCTTTTGATCACTATTTGTAACCTTCCCAAAAGGGGGAAGCAAAATTCATTTAATGACCACATGATTCACTTAACAAGTGCAATGATTCGCTTAACAACTTTGGCAAAAGGTCAGAAAATTGAGCAAAACTCACTTAGCAACTATTTTGCTTAGCAAAGGAAATTTAGGCTCAATTGTGGTCATAAGTTGAGGACTACCAATATTTTTATCCCAAGAATAAGCTAAATATTTGGATAACGGTAGTCTTTGATAAAATAACATCATAAATTGATTTTTAACAATTAAGAATGTGTTTCTTTTATTTCTAATAAGCTGGTTAAGAAACACTGTATTCCCCCATTTTACTTGGCTACATCACTGAACTGCCACAAACAGCAATCTAAAATTTAAATTCTGCATCTCCCACCCACCATATTCCCAAAATTGGATTTTAAAAAGACACTTACTTCATGCCATGTAGATAGCAGAAGGTAATAATATAGTGCTTGGTTTATTGAAACTTGTGAAATTTTTAGCTGCTCTGATATAATCCCAGTGTTCCTTAGCTCAGTATGAATCTTCCATTGAGCAACACAATTCCAAGCAACAGCTCCTATGTGCCCTGATGGCAGAGTCCTTACAATCGCTCTGGTTCCAGTGTAGACTGATTTCTTAATCTCCTTATCGTTTTTGCAAAATCTTCTTATTAACAAGGTGGAACGCTCCTTCTTACTTCGGGAAAAATTGTCCTCCATGATGTTGTTGGCAGTGCAGTCTTCAAAATGGCCCAGAAGAGACTTTGAAGGCATCCTTCCAGTAAAATTGCCACTTGAGAAACTGTGACCTGAGGCTCCCACGCTCAGTTTTGGAGTTCCTTTTTTGAAACACAACAATTTATCCACTGACATATCAGAAGAATCATAGAGTTGCCCAGTTTTACTCCCACAAGTTGGCAGTTCCAGATAATTACAAGTGCAGGTTATGGAATCATTAGTGCAAGACACACAGTCATTCCAAACTAAATTATTACGCAAAGTATATCCTCTTTTTGAGATACTATTGGCCTCTTTAACATAATTGGCATCTGTATTTTCACTTTCTTTTTTGTTGAGTGAGGGCTGGCTTCTTAACGATTTCATTTGAGATTCATTCATGTTTAACTGAATTTCGGAATACATGACTCTTTGCAGTGAAGAAGAAATTCCAGTTTCTGAATATTTCTCTTTCTTTGAAAAAGAATCATACGGTTTATATAATTGGTTATGTATGGCATTACTCTTACAGTTTTTCTGTACATCGTAATTTATGTTAAAGAATTCCAAAGAAGCAGGAATAAATGTGCCACCCTGCCAGGCATTTTCTCTATCAGTCATTTCTTTTGCATTTGTTAAAATAAAAATGCCAAGCAATGTTCCCTAGCAGGTCTTCTGATTCAAGTTATAAAAAAGATTGGTACATCTGATTTGTCATTTCATAACTGGCAGCTACAGAGCTTATCTCCATTATTTCAATTCTGAATGGCAAATATTGGCCCTGAATCAACTGTAAGCCTATTCCTTTGGAAAAGAAGTTGACCCCTTAACGTTTTTAAAATCTGTATGTATTTTTCCTCCAAAGCTAGTATAATGAATGCTACCATTACAAAATATATAGTTCTGTAATTAAGAGTCTCCCCAAAATTCCAAGCACTTGGCTGGCACAGAATATAAGTTACAGTCAGTATTTGTTTGGAGCATGACAGTATTTAAATTTGTTTTCTCCCAATGATTTGATAATTCTGTCAAAGAATATAGTAGTGTTTCCTCTCTTGTACATTTCAAAAAACAGGACAGGAAAAGGCCCCTGCTTCTTACGTCATGCAGGTTCCAGTTTGTTTTCTGTAAGAAAAACAAAACAAAACAGTGTTAATGGTATTAAATTACATACTCATATAAACATGTAAGAGGGGATGCAGTGGCTCAGTGGCTAGGACACTGAGCTTGTCGATCAGAAGGTCAGCAATTCAGCGGTTCAAATCCCTAGCACCACGTAATGGGGTAATCTCCCGTTACTTGTCCCAGCTTCTGCCAACCTAGCAGTTTGAAAGCACATAAAAAATGCAACTAAAAAAATAAGAACCACCTTTGGTGGGAAGGTAACAGTGTTCCGTGTGCCTCTGACATTTAGTCATGCCAGCCACTTTTATTTATTTATTTATTTTTATTTTTTATTTATTTTATTTACTTGACCACAGAGATGTCTTCGGACAGCACTGGCTCTTCCGCTTAGAAACTGAGATGAGCCCGGACCCTAGAATGACTAGCACACATGCACGGGGGAACCTTTTTTAAACATGTAAGCTGACATCCCGAAGAAACTTCACCCATCAGCCCAAAGATGGCATCAAGCAGCACAGGCAGAGGAAAGTGCAGGATAACTGGTACAATAGCAACAACTGACCTCTCAGGATTGGCCTCAGAAGGTCTCACATTTGCTTAATTATAAGGCAGCACCCCTAACAATCCTAAGTCTGTGTCCCCTTTTCCAAACAATAACAGCTCCACTCATTTTTGGGGTCCTAGCTGATGTCAAATCTGAAAGCAGGCTGGGAACAAAGGGGAATCCCATATATTTTCAGTGTTTAGCCAGGTCTTGGTGATGACTGCAAGGTCCGTTGTCTCATCCCTAATGATATCATGTGCAGTATAAGGGGATGTGAGCTTTAGTAAAAATCCACCTGTATTAAGTGGTGCTAGATGGAGTTGCCCAATTCATCCCATCTCTCCATGTACAACCCATACTTTGCCTCAATATTTACAGGGCCTTGGCTGGGAGGGAGCACCACGATGGGATAATTTTGGAGATTTGGTTAAACCTGCCAGTCTAGCCGTCTATCTAAACTGACATCTTCACAGCACCAGTCCCATATTAGGGGATACTTACTAGTCAACTGATGAGGTCTGGAGGAACACAAGCAATCTAGTACTAAAATTCATGTTCACCTTTATTCTTCCCCACAAACTCATGGTTATTTCAACCGTCTATTAAACTTATCATACAAATATATCAGCATCAGTCTGTTCCCAACATTAGACTGAAAACTGACAACATTCAGAAATACAAGTTACGTTAAGTAGACCTATTGCAGAAAAACTACAAAAATCTGTGTTCTTTTTTCTCCCATCTGCACAACATAATGGGCTTGAAGAGACAACATTCACGTGTCCCTTGTTTTAATTTTTACTAGTCTGGTTTTATAGTGTTCTGGCTCTAACAAGATGTATGCCACCCTCATCACGACTATGGTTTATTTATGATTTTGATAATTATTAATTCTGATGAAGTAAAACATCATGCAAAGATTGATTTTATTCTGGATAAATCTATAATCCAGCACAATGAGAGCAAAGGAAATTCCTCCTTTTGATATATTAAAATTGTGGCAAGTTCTGGGCATCCGAACAGCAGCATAAATTGGGAAGGAAGTAGATCAAGCACAGGCAAATCATATCTGATCAGAAATCAAATCATATTTGAGCAAAAACAATACAATATAAAATATAAAACCATTCATTTAGAAACCGTTCAAAGTTACAATGGCACTGAAAAGGGACTTATAATCATTTTTCACACTTACAACTGTTTTCACATCCCCATGGTCACATGATCAAAATTCAGACACCTGGCAACTGGCTCATATTTATGACAATTGCAATGTCCTAGAGCAGAGGTTCCCACACTTGTCAGCTTTAAGACTTGTGGATTTCAACTCTCAGAATTCTCGGCTGGAGAATTCTAGGAGTTGAAGTCCACAAGTCTTAAAGCAGACAAGTTTGGGAACCTCTGCCCTAGAAGTTGTGTGATCACCTTTTGTGATCACCTTCTGTCAAGCAAAGCCAATGGGGAAGCCAGATTAACAACCGTGTTACTAATTTAACAATTACAGTGATTCACTTAACAACTGTGGCAAGAAAGGTTGTAAAATAGGGCAAAACTCCCTATTAATGGTCTCACTTAGTAATAGAAATTTTGGGGTCAATGGGCTACCTACAGAAGTGTAAAGCCTTTTGGCAAACTATTTACCTTTCAGAATTAAATCACTACTAATGCAAGTATAAATAAGATATAGGTAATAAAGCAAACAGGTTGATATTTCTGCCCAGAATCCCTTAACCTAAATTTCTAAAGTAAAATGAAGTTCCATTAAACATTTGCAAGTCAGATAAATTGGTATTAAAAGAAATTAGTAGCACAATTAGTTTTGTCACAGCATTTTGCAACTACTGTTTGGAGGACAGAAAAGTTCTTGATTTTAGCCCCCTACCAGAATATAACAGCTGTGAAAATAATATTCTTTCTCTGAAAATAGAAGCAGTGGCTACGTCTTGGTGCATGTTTCCAATGTTTCCTCATGTGAGCTGTGTCATATAATATGACTGTTTGGAGGAATCAGAAAGATTATACCTGTCATCAAAGATGTGTTCACTGTAGGCAAATATTCACCAGTTATTTGTCTGGGAATTTTGAGGATTTATATTTCAAGGTCAAGGCTACAATCCTATATAGATATATCAAGAAATACGGTATCTTTCTGGTTTAATTCTAATGGTGCTTGCATTAAGACAGTTATTAGCCATCAAGTTGAGTTCTACTTTTCTGATAAATCTTTTTGTCTTGACCTATCTGAGTTTTGTCTTGACCTATCTTGAGTTATAAGGATATTCCTCTAATCTCTTTCATCCTATCCACTGCTTTCCTTTTCTTCTATGTCCCTTAATCTTGCCAAGTGTTACAAATTTGATAGTTTATCAATCATCTGGCCAAAACATGTGTGTTTCTGCTTCCTGATGATCCCTTCTTTAAATATCAAAGACTTATTGATTGTATCTTCTTTCATTCATTCTTAATATCCAGGTTTGGTACTGTTTTGCCTGTTGTTTATTCATTTGGTATTTATTTTTCAGGGTAGTTTCTTTTCTTCTTTGTAAGATATAAATTTCTAATTACATTACATGCCTATTCTGAACATATTAAGAAATATGTTTTTGCCATGGATATGCATAAATTCAAACTAAATTGTGATATTTCTCTCTGTCATATATCTGTGTGGGCTTGTGTGTATAGCATAATGGTTATCGTTTGAGAGCTGAATGCAACAAAATTGATGACTAGTGTACATTTAAAGTGACATAAGTGATGCGGTGGCTCAGCGGCTTGGAAGCTGAGCTTGTCGATCGAAAGGTCGGCAGTCCAGCAGTTCAAATCCCTAGTGCTGTGTAAGGAGATGAGCACCCATTACATGTCCCAGCTTCTGCCAACCTAGCAGTTCAAAAGAATGTAAAAAATGCAAGTAGAAAAATAGGGACCATTTTGGTGGGAAGGTAACAGCGTTCCGCGCACCTGTGGTGTTTAATCATGCCGGCCACATGACTACGGAGACATCTTCGGACAGCGCTGGCTCTTTGGCTTTGAAATGGAGATGAGCACAGCCCCCTAGAGTCAGGAACGACTAGAACATACGTAAAAGGGTTTCCTCTGACTGATTGCTGTAAAACATGCTGTACTCTCCTCTCAGTAAAACACATTAAAATTCTTAACAATCTATTAAGCAACTGCCTTTAGCACAACAGCTCTCATAGCAGCTCAAAATCCCAAAATTCTACTCATTCCATTTATCCTCCTTAAATTTAGTTAGGCCGAGAAATTATTTGAGCTGAGGAATGGTTGAAAAAGTGAGAAAGGGTCCTAAGTCATTTTTTTTCCATGCTGTTGTAATGTTGAGTGATCACTAACTGAATCATTGTAAGCCAAGGACCACCTATATTGCAAGTCCTCAACAAAGGCAGAATAGAATGGGATAATTTCCTGTTGTGATCTAGATCCTATGGTCCTATTAATATACTACCTCCCAAAATAGCTTTGAAGCTGGTAGCAGCTGAATCAGTGTCTGACTTCTCAATTTCTCCTCCTTTGGATATAATGAATTCAAGGACGACAAGGTAACTTTCTACCAAAGGTTCCAGTCACCTTTGCACTTTCGGCCTATTTTGTCCAGTGTTGTGGCCTGTCAGCAGTTGGCCCCTCCAGTAGCCAAATCAGATGAGCATGTGTGGGAATCAGGATCAGCATCAAGGCAACCTAAGAGCTCTGAGGGGGAAAAGGGAATGGAGCTGTCAGAGAGATGGGGGGAGGGGGGAGAGGGGGATCCTGGGCCATCAGTCAGCCCTCAGATGAAAAGTCAATAGCCCCCAGGTCTGGAAGTGGCTGATGAGGAAGAGGAGGAGCAGCTGGGTCCAGTGCCTGATGCACGGATGTGCAGAAGGCACAGGAGAGGAGAGCAGTGGAAATCTCTGGGCCAATCCTTGGGACAGAAGAGCCACCCTAGATCTGGGGATAAAAGGCAGATAAAAGGCAATCTATTCAGAAATGAATAGATGTGGCAGACAACTATTAATTTCCCTGCTGTACAGACTTGTTAGCCTGCTGGTATTCCTAAAGGAATTGTTGATTGATTACAGACGGTGTGTCGTGTTTGGGGAACTGGGTTAGAACATCCTGTTAGTAGGGCATAAGTACAGAAGAGCAGAAGCCCTCTTGGTTTTTCCACAATCTGACAACAAATTAGTTAACAAGAGAGAGGACAAGAATCTGTTGGCCTTCTGATTCCCAGCACAGTTAGATGTTCAACAGTATTTAGCTTTCAGTTTTTAAAAAACACTACCTTAATTGCAATTTGAAAATGTGTTAAAATGTGTTAAAACTACTGTAGTATAATAGTTAAGGTACTGGATTTGGAAGATCCAAAATTCTGGTTCTATCCCATTCTCAGCTCAACCTACCCTGTTGTGGAGAAAAACAAGAAGAGGAATTTTCTACATAAAGCCTTATGCTTCTGAACATAAAGAGTGGGATATAAACCAAATAAATAAAAATCAATGTTTCAAAACAATAAGCAAAAAACTTACAATTACATTAACTTGGACTTCCCCATGTGATTTTAATGAATGACATGGCTGTTATTGGGACAGCTGACATTTTACATTGGGTAAAATTTGGACACAATTTCATATAAGCTGAATTAATTTTTACCTTACTGTTCTCTTGTAAACTGTAACAGTATAGGTCCCATTGAGAAAATCTACAGTATAAAAATAATTGCATTAATAAAATAAATCTAATGCTTTTTACTGTAATAGCAGACAGTGAAGTTAAGATCAAGATAGGTTTATGCAGATGCCATCAAACCTTCAAATCCCAGTGACTCAAATTGCTTAGACCTTTAAAGGAGATCACCAGCACTTTAAACTGAATTTAGAAGCAAAGCTGCAGCTACTGCAGCTGATATGAAATAGTTGTTCAAGCTTTGATCATTTTTCTTTGCCATAAGCATCCAGGCTGCTGAATTCTGCACCTGTTGAACATACCAACCTATCTTTAAAGACAGGCCTATGTGAAGCACATGAGAAGCATAAGAGTCTACTCTAGAGGCAAGCAAATATGTGTGACTGTCACAAGCGTTTTCCACTAGATGGGATCCCAGCTGGTAAACTAGCCAAGCTCATAAAAAGCATACCTAAGCTGTCATTTTGTTTCACTATTTCTGATTATTTTGACTGCTTTTAGAAACTATACCAAAACTGTATTTTAGTTCTTTTATAAAAGAAAGCAAAGCTACGTAATACACTCAGGGCCATAATTGAGCCCAAAATTAATGTTGCTAAGAAATTTGTTAAGTGAGTTTTGCTCCATTTTATGACTTTTCATGGCACCGTTGTTAAGTGAATCACTGCAGTTGATAGTTAGTAACTTGATTGTTAAGTGAATCTGGCTTCCCCATTGACTTGCTTGCCAGAAGGCTGCAAAAGGGGATCACATCGCCCTGGAACATTGTAATAATCATAAATACTGGTTGCCAGGCATCCAAATTTTGATCAAGTGACCATGGGAATGTTGCAATGGTCATAAATGTGAAAAAAAACTATCATATCACTTTTTTCACTGCCGTAACTTTGACTAGTCACTAAGTGAACTGTTGTTGTAAGTCAAAGACTTCCTGTATTTAAAAGCCCAATAACTAAAGGTCCTTCGAAACAAAAGTACGAATTGAAATGTATTGTGCACCTATTTCATTGTTTTTTATTGGATGTTTGACATAAAATAAAAATGTAGATATGATTCATTAATTTAAATAAAATGAGAGAAGGGTCCAGCCATTCCATATATTGGAAATCAGATTGGCTGATTTCACAATAAAAGTTTTATGTAAAAGCACCTTCCTTAGGGAAGTCTCTTTCAAGTTGATCTTGATTCCTGATGACATGACATAGAAAATTGCTTTCATCCTCCCAGTTTAGATTCTTATCACCAACATGAAAAATACTAAGCTGTTTACTCATTAGAGAAACAAAGGGGACTGTAAAAATAATGAGAATTAAACATCAACAGCCAAATAAAGATAATGTTGATTTTTTTTTAATGAAGCAATGGTTGCACAGCAAACATTTATGATTAGGCAATTTCCTACTATGCCATAAATTGTTTTAGCCCTGGTTGGTTGAATAAAGCTGTCTCCCTACCGTTAAGCTATAAAACTTAGTTCACACACAATGTTCACAGAAAATAATTTGACCTTAATATGATGCCTGTAAACATGAAAGGTATTTTAACAGCTTTATGCAAATCAGTCCTTCTGAAATACTATGAAATAACTGTTGCCAAGCACGCCCTGCCTTTCCCACCTTAGCTTTCTAATTCTGAAATCTGCAATATATATATATATTTACATTTAGAGCAGTATTTCTCAGCCTTGGCTACTTTTAAAGACACTACTCCCACAATCCCCCA
>JANHFP010010250.1:64202-79942 GCA_032468135.1 Calamaria suluensis
ATTTTTCATGCTTTCGAAACTGCTAGGTTGGCAGAAGCTGGGACAAGTAACAGGAGCTCACCCCGTTACACGGCATTTGGGATTTGAACCGCTGAACCGCTTCTTCTTGGCCATGTGGCTGGCATGACTAAATGGCAAAGGCACAGAGTATTACCATAGTAGCTCTATTGCAATTTGAATATTCAATGCACTGAGCTTATGGTAAATGTTCCTGGTCTAAATGCTAGAATTCCCCAGACTGCCATAGAAATCTTGAGAAGCAGTAAAAATTGCAGGAAAAAGGTATGAGTTGCATCCTCCAGTTCTATGGCAGGAGACCACTTTCTCAACCTAGAACGTGTGACTACAATGCTCACAATGTATTTGCTCCTGAGAAATTCAATTTTGCATATTTCAGTATGTTTGCAGAGCTCTGAACATAGAAGGGGCTTCTGACATTTCACCCTCTAACTTCTGAGACTATCTACCGAAGCCCATGGTGTCCGACATAAAAAACTAGAAGATCCAGATTAATCTAAGTATCTAAATATAATTATTATCAATATTTACCAACATTAATAAATGTATCTTTGATAATAAATTAATAAATGTATATTTTATAAAATATGTTATTTTTATATTTTACATGTTTTTATATATGGTTTTACCCATTTGTTATGTGCTGATAGGCAATTATATAAATTTGATAAATCAATCCATACATTTGATTATTAGATAAATGCAGAAAGACGAAGGGGCTTTAGATTTCTCAGTCCTCTGCAGGCAAAACATTACAGGGCAGGACTGTGGGGAAAATATAGCTGAGAAAATTCTGCACACCTTTCTGAAGGAGTGGGCCACAAAAAAAGGGGGGGTGGAATCAGATACTCTAAGGAAAATGTACAAACAGTCTTGCATTTGTGTATAGATAGCCATTCCCTATACTGTTTCCCCTAAAATAAGACATCCCCTGATATTAAGCCCAATCATTGTATTTAAATGCAGAGTTGGAAACCAGGTAAGGTGGCAATAATCTTGCTCCACCTGCCCCAAAATAATAAGATCTCCCCAAAGATAAGGCCAAGCGCTTATTTTGGGGTTCAAAAATATATACGACGGTCTTATTTTCGGGAAAACACAGTAGTTCACATCATAGATGTGGCACATTCACTGTTCAAAGTGTTACACCTGTCCAGATTCCTCAGATAGGTCTCTTCTGAAGCAGTTATGAAAAACGGGAAGCAGTGTCCCTTGCAGGTAAAATACAAACAGCTGCATTTTCCAGCTGCAGATGAGAAGCGTGGATAAAATCTCTCCCATCAGATTCCAACCTTCGTGTCCTCGACTGGTGTGGCGAAAAATGCCAGTCGCCTAAACATGCCACCTACCAGCCCAAAGCCAAGAAAATAGTAATAATTGAATATAGCCGATCAAAACCGGATTTTTCTCCCTCGCCTTCTTTAGGTTAAATCAGCTCGGCTGTTTTAAGCGCTAAACGCGCACCACATTAGAGGAAGGAAAACAAAGGTGAGCGATGCAAAGAGATCCTGCAGCAAGATCCGCAGGTGATCGGCCCGGGAGGCTTCGGGCAGGGGGAAATTGGTCAAAGAGGGGGCAAGAAAGGGCCGGGGAGGCGCAGGGCTAGAAAAAGGAGGTGAAAAGCCTAGCAGGCGCCACCAAAGACGGTCCTCAGCTCCCGGGAGCAATGGACAGCCGCTGGAATGAGCCGTCATTGACCCAAACCTCCCAGGAAAAAATCCCTCGTGCATCGTCCGGGGGAGTGGGGGGGGGATCACCCTCGAGAATGCCCAAGCGCAGCCGACCCCGAGCGACTGTTGCTCTATTCCCAACGGCGCGCGCGCCTAAAGCCAATGCGGGTTTTGTTTTGTTTTGTTTTTGATCCCGATCCAGGGAGCACCTGCAATCGCAGCTGAGAACTGCACCGCCGCATATGGGATGGCGCAACGCAATGAAAACATTCCTGCCATGCAAACGACCGAATACGACAAAACATAACAAAAGCCATACAACAACAACAACAACAAAAAACCCATTCTGCAAGGTCCCGGGCGAGCGCGCGAGCCTAATATAAGCGCTCGCGCCCAGACAGAGTGAGTGTGAGAGAGAGAGAGAGAGAGAGAGAGTGAGAGAGAGGTGGGGCAGCCAATGAGAAAGGGCGGCCGCTCGGCCGCGCGCGTGCTCCCCTCCCCAACTCGCGGGAATGGACGCCTGAAGGCCCGCCTCTCTCCCTATGAGCCAATCAGAGGAGCGGAGCGGAGCAGAGCGAGCGCCCGGGCCGACCTCCCGGAGCGCGGGACCCCGCCCCTCGGGGTGCGCGCGCTGGGCCCCGCGAAGGGGGTGTGTCACGGGAACCCGGGAGACGTGAAAGGCGGGGGGGTGGGGGGGGGGAAGGGAGCCCGATAATGGCGGCCAGGAGGAAAGAGCTCCGCGGCAGCTCTGAGGTAAAAATAAACATGAAAAGCGACGCTTCGGCCGTGGACGGGAAGCCGGGGCGGCGAGGAAGGCCTCTTGACAGGCGCGGGCAGCATGGAGGGCAGCCGGGGCGAGCCCCTGTCCCGGGCCCTGAGGGCGAGGCTGCAGCGAGCGGCCAGGCCTTTGGGCGACCGTGTCGCTGCGGGCGAGGCTGAGCCTATCGCGGCCTCCTGCTTTCCTCACGCCCGGCGGCCCTTCCGTGTATGCCAATACGGAAGCGGCTGCCACCGCCGCGGCGGCTGTCAAAGCCGGGCCCGTCCGCGCATAGCGTGACGCGGGGCTGTCGAGTCCGGTGCAGCGGTGGAAAAGGACGGCTGCGGCCCGGGACGCTCTTCGAGGCTGCAGCCGTCCAAGCGCTCGGGGCTCGTGGTCGACGGTGGGTTGACAGACGGGCTTCTATTAGAATAGAATAGGAATAGAATAGAATTCCTTATTGGCCAAGTGTGATTGGACACACAAGGAATTTGTCTCTGGTGCATAAGCTCTCAGTGTACATAAAAGACAAGATATGTTCATCAAGAATCAGAAGGTACAATGCTTAAGGATAGTCACGGTACAGATAAGCAATCAAGTCATGTTAGGAAACAGTAAATATAAATCGTAAGGATACCAGCAAATAAGATTACAGTCATAAGTGGGAGGAGATGGGAACAATGAGAAGATCAATACTAATGCAGACATAGTGGATAGTTTGATAGTGTTGAGGGAATTATGTTTAGCAGAGTGATGGCATTTGGGGGGAAAAACTGATGGTGTTGAGGAAAAAACACATAAAGGTGGCATTGGCTTGTCCTGTGCAAGAAGGATTTCCCCTAGCTGAGAGGTTGACCCCCATGTGGGGTGTTTGGGGATTATTTCCAGGGGGCACCGGCCTATTGGCCATCGCTTGTCCTGCTTGACGGTGTGGGAGTGTTTGGTGCACCTTTGGAATCCCCTCCCCCTTTGAGAAGGCCCACGGTGTAGGTGAGAGCGAGCCACAGTGGGGCCTGTTCCTGAATAAACAGGCTTGGGGCTCAGTCGGGATCAAAAGGGGTGCAATGACGTCTCCTTCCAGTTTGTGAGAGAGGAAATTTGTCCTCAACTTACAGCAGTTCATTTAGTTACAACGGCACTGAAAAAAATGACCATTTTTCACAGTTACAACCTTTCTACTTACAATCTCCAAGGTCACGTGATCAAAATTCCGATGCCCGGCAACTGAATCGCACTTCTGACAGTTGCTGGGTCACGTGATCCCCTTTTGTGACCTCCTGACAAGCAAAGTAAATGGGGAAGCCAGATTCAGTTAACTGCTGGGTTACTAACTTACCAAGGATGGTGATTCACTTAACAAAATTGTAAAATGGGGCAAAACTCACTTAACAAATGTTTCACTCAACAACAGAAATTTTGGGCTCAATTGTGGTCGTAAGTCAAGGATTACCTGTAGAGGAATTTGGGCCTTTTCTACCCAGGTGCTTTTTTTGCTTCATGGGAGTATAATATGCTTGACTTGGCATAGGCCTGTCAGAGTGTTCAAATGCGCAATGGAATCAAGCCATTTACTGAGTTGAATAATTTTGCCTCTAAAAAGGTATTTCCATAACAACTATAAACCTGCATTGTTACCTTTAGAATGTGGCAGGTAAAATTCTAGCCAACCCTACTAGAGTGTTCAGAACTGGGCAAAGGTATGAGCAAGAAAGTTGATATTTAGTCCATTATATAGGTATATACAGAAAATATGCTTTGCTGTTAAACAGATTGACCCAGTTTATTTACATTTTTATTTTAAAAATGGGCTTATGAAAGGCTATGAATTTCCCAACACAGTGCTCTGCTCAAATATGCTATGTGTATAATACAGTCTCCTGCAAGTCTTTTTTCTACAGTTTAGCAGCATTCCTTGTTTCATTTGATCATTGTAATCTCTGTTATTTTCCTAGTTAAAACTTATCTTCCCCTATGCTAATTTATTCAATTTCATAGAAAAAAGCAAGGTGCCCATTTCTGAATTATTTGTGTGTGTGTTTGTTTTATACTTTCATGCATCTTTATATGACTTTTGTAATGTTGCTAAGTATTTTTGCAATATTTTTACATACTACTAAACGTTCAAGAGCAACAGAAGTATCTTCATATGGACAGCCATAATCACTGCCAGAATCAGCATTGTTTACTATTGGTGGGTACCAGTAGCGAAATGGGGTACCAATAATGAGTTTTCATTTCTTATAGATACTGCAATTTAAGACATAAGGATAATTCAGGGTGACTTGCAAAGTATGAAAATAGTAGGAACATTCAAAGTTAGCGATGAAATAGCATTTATGACATTTTTTTAACTACAGTAATGGGATCAGTAAAACCCCTATTTAAAATCATCTAGATATGCTTTCTAAGCAAGGGAATTCTACAATGACAGTTCTTAGCACTGGAATTGTTATCTCCTGTTCTCTGAAATTATAGATTATACTTGTAGTCAGGTGAGCTATGGTAGGCCTTGACAGGTTCATATAACTGCAAAACAGTTTCCAAGTAACCTTATACCAAACTGCTTAAGACTTTCATTCTAACAGCTAGCAGTTAAATAGATACATTATATGACTGAATTGATACATCATGTTAATGTCTTCACTAAACTAATTGCTTGAAATATGCAAGATGTTATGCAATCAATCATGCTGTATTTTGTCAGTTGCAGTGGCTGGATTAACAAAAACTCAATTTTTATCTTAAGACATGTGAAAACAAAAATCAGCTACTTTTTTTATTTCCATAGACACCTTGACCTTGAAGATGGTGAGTAGCCAGCCAAAATACGATCTAATAAGAGAGGTTGGTCGTGGCAGCTATGGTGTGGTATATGAAGCAGTAGTAAGGAAAACCTCTGCACGTGTTGCGGTGAAGAAAATTCGGTGTCATGCTCCAGAGAACGTAGAACTAGCCTTGCGTGAGTTCTGGGCACTTAGTAGTATTAAAAGCCAACACCCAAATGTAATCCACTTGGAAGAATGCATATTGCAAAAAGACGGCATGGTTCAGAAGATGTCCCATGGTTCCAGCTCTTCGCTTTATTTACAGGTAAATGAAGTGCAGATAATGAAAGAGACATTGCATTAAAAGTAACAAAAAAGTAACAAAACAATAACTATTTGGTTATTGAACAGTGAAATAAATATGTTTGTTTTTCTGTATTTGATATAGTTTTAGATATTTCAAACATCTTGCCACTAACCAACATTAAGCTTCAGAGAAACAATAGAGTACACCTCCACTGAAGAACATTGGGTCTTCACAGGACATTTAATTAATTGTCTCTGAACGCTTGTTTAAGCAGAAATGTGGGGTATACATTAGGTGAATAATTTTTGTAGCATTGTAAGGAAAAATTGCTCCCCCTTGAAAAAGGTGCATTAATAATCCTTTTAGTAGCTTTTATGTGAGACTTTTTAAAAAAAATCAACATTGTGGTTAGTTTTATATTTATGCCAAGCAGATTGTCAAAAGAGCTGCTCAGCAATATGTATTTCATTAATAGAATATAGGAATACACTTGGGACATTTAAAATTAACTTTTAAAATTAAAAGTTACATCGTCTTGTTTTGTAGGTCTTCTATTTTATTGTTTTTTCAGGTTACTCTCGTTACATTTAATTATACAAATAAAGAAACAGTTGTTAAAGAAAGAGTTGTACTCAGTGGTCCATTAAATAAATTTTATTACCAAGAGTTAAATTAACATTTGGTCTTTATGTGCATAATGATAATCTGTGATTTCTACCTCAAATCTATAGTTTGTAGTGTTTGTCATTTAACATATTATGCTAATTTATGGTTTCTTGAACAAGCGACCAGCACATTATGTGATGTGTCAAATGCAAAAGACTAGGTTCACGCACAATGGTCCAATTAAATTGATAAACAGCCTATGCATAGAAATCTTCTCAACTAAATGGTAGAGATTCTAGGGCTGATCCTTATTTTAACTCCACCCCCAGGTTCTGCCACTCATTCTCCTACATCTTGTTTGTTATAGTTTACCATAAATTAAACACAGACAATTATGATTTATTAAATTATAAAGATTTGGTTTACACAACAGCCATAAACCATCAATCATATTAATCCCAAACCAAACTAACAATATTATAGATTAGCATAGTATATAAACAAACTCATTTTCTGTTTTAGCTGGCAAATCAGAAATGAAAAGGAACTTGGATTAGCTTTATAAAACAAATTAGGGCATTTGCAGGACAATGAAATGATGAAATTCATATATAATGACATAATGGCATCATGACATAAATGATATAAGTGAATCCCTTATACTAAAGAACATAAAATGTTGAGAAAATGGAAAATGATATTAAATAAACATAGTTCCAAACTAAGTTTTACTTTTTTGTTTAGAAGTCAGTATTTTCCTAGATTTAGGGGTCTCATGTGCGGTACATTGAGATTTGAGTCATGTTTGTTCCAAATATATGTGAAATATCTTTGTGTTTTAGCTTGTAGAGACCTCCTTGAAAGGTGAAATTGCCTTTGACCCCAGAAGTGCCTACTATCTTTGGTTTGTGATGGATTTCTGTGATGGAGGTGATATGAATGAATACCTCCTATCCCGAAAGCCCAGCCGTAAGACCAACACTAGTTTTATGCTTCAGCTCAGCAGTGCCCTGGCTTTTCTGCACAAAAATCAGATCATTCACCGTGACCTCAAGCCTGACAACATCTTGATCTCTCAAAGCAGGATGGATGCTAGTGACTTGGAACCTACTTTGAAAGTAGCTGACTTTGGCCTAAGCAAGGTCTGTTCAGCATCAGGACAAAATCCCGAAGAGCCCGTGAATGTAAATAAATGCTTTCTGTCTACAGCTTGTGGCACAGACTTCTACATGGCTCCTGAAGTTTGGGAAGGTCACTACACTGCCAAAGCAGACATTTTTGCGTTGGGGATTATAATCTGGGCAATGTTAGAAAGAATCACTTTCGTAGATACAGAGACAAAGAAAGAACTCTTGGGCAGTTATGTGAAACAAGGGACTGAGATTGTACCTGTTGGAGAAGCATTGCTGGAAAATCCAAAAATGGAACTACTCATACCTGTTAAGAAAAAGAAAATGAATGCTTGCATGAAACAGCTGATTAAGGAAATGCTTGCTGCTAACCCACAAGACCGGCCAGATGCTTTCGAACTAGAACTCCGGTTAGTCAAAATTGCTTTTAAAGACAGCAGTTGGGACACGTGACTTGTGAAGTACTTTGCCTTTTTGGCAGAAATGTGTGTAACAATGGTGCAGCGTTTTAAAGAAGCAAAAACCAGACTCACCCACATTTTAAGTGTCAGGGTTCCATATGTTTCCCCCATTGTAATTCTCTTTATTTTTGTATGCTAAGCAAAAGTTGTTCTTCTTGTTTCAGTATCCAAATATGTATATTCCCAAGTTGCATCTGTAAAAAAGCTTTCCAACTTGTCAGGAAAATTAACAAGTTAGGCAATGGTTTTCTAGGAATACTTTATGGAATATTTCAGACATTCCAATTTCTTACTGTTAGAATCTTGAATGCCCTTGAAAGAGAAGACTTGCATGCTGGTAATGCAAATCATCAATCAACTTTGTAGAGTAAATGTGTATATATTTGTCTCACAATGGTTTATGTAACCCCTTCCAATATGGAAAAGATATGTCCCAAATTTATAGAATTCATAGAATTGAGTGACTGTGACATCTACAGTATGATGAACAAGGAACCTCTGATTCAAGCACTGTAGGGAAAACCTTAGTTTGGAAGGTTGTATTAAATAAGCTGATGGCTCATTCCAGTTGAGGTGCCAACATTTTGTCGTGATAATGTACATTTAGCTACTTTTTTCAATGATAACCAAATGATTATTTGGTAGACCCAGAGTTACTGGTCACAGCTATATTTTGTATTTGACATTAAGTCTTATTTTAATTCAGGATTTTTTAAAAAATCTTTAAATCTTCAACTATGGTTCCCTCATGGTTTAGTTTGTTGTTTGGCAGACGTTCATTACGTCTGTTCCCCATACAGTTTGGGTGAAAATTAGAGAAAATTGGGCACTGTTTTCTTAACATATGTTCAGAGAGCAGTGTGTATAATTAGTTCAACCAGAAGCCTAAATGTTGATTCCACTACCATTGTGTCACAGTGATGTGACGTTACTACTATTGTCCACTGTATGGGATCATAACTGGAATCTGTACAGCTAAAGTGAATCTCTCCCTCTTTTTGTTTTCATCTGAAGGACTCAGCAATCTCCTTCTCTCCCAGGCTACTGGTTTGCAGGTTGCAGCATCTTGTTCATACATACAGTTAAAAAGAATTGCAAACCTGGTACAAAAAGCAAATGAAAACTCAATTTATGAGTAAATATCAGTAGATAAATTTCATGAGAAGAAATAGAGTAGAGTATTTGTCTTGTCAAAAAAAATGTCAAAAACATTTTATTGTGCAGGTTGAAACTGTCCTGATGCCTATCAGCTACAGCACAGAAACGAGAAAGTGAACTGCCCTATTTTTTCTTAAGAGAAGCACTGTAGAAATTATGTTTTAAAATCCTTGTTTGTTATAACTAGAATCTGAAAAGTAGATAAGAAAAGGTATTTGTTTATTCCTTAGCTGCTATGTCCACATTAAACAAGGGGACAGTCAACGGGATATATTTCTAAAACTTGAAAAATACATGGTGGGGTGTTTTTTTTTGTTCAGCGTAGATATCAGTCATGTAATACCATTTGCTTGCTAATAGTAAGCCAGTCTCACAGAGTTCAGTGAGGTAAGTATGCATAGGATTGTTACTTTGTTGATACAATTTTGGGAAAAAAATCAAATTAAAATTTTTCGCTAAAATAACAAACAAATGTCATACTAACAGAGATATATCTTAAGATAATTTCAACTAGGGTAGCATATGTGTGGCTTGCAGTGCTAAATTGTTTTAGCTGGGGATCCAGGTAATATTTATCCCTTAATGAGAGGATAAGCAAGGGCTTGACCTATATACATTTAGAATATCAAATATCAAAGTAATCAAAATTTTCATTCTTTAAAGCACCATTTAGTGCCTTTAGAGACAAGATTGCATTGCACGTAGGATGATTCCTCTATGGTTATCCTGTGCTTAATGACAGTGTATCTCCCATCAGCTGAACAGTTAGATAATATTTGTGACAAACAAAAGAATATGAATGCAGGATCTTGACAGTCCTTATGTATTAGAAAAACCAGCACCTCTCAACCACATATGTCCCAACTAGTCTGATTACTACAGTTTCTTGGCACTTAACAAGTCTTTCAGATTTTTTGATATATTGTTTGGTGTACTTTTTTAGTGCAGTGCAGAAGCTACAAATAGAGCAGATTATATATTGCCCAGTAACACAGTTAATGTTATTTTTAAAATTTGAGGAAACTTCCCCGGTCACTTCTCTTCATGGTGCTTAGTATGTTGGCATTGAATGCCAACTTGATTGTTCCATTTATTACCTATTGAATAATTGTCCCTTAAAATTTCTGTGTGTGATTTTTGTTGTTGCTTGTGTTTGGTTTGATTTCCTGTAAAATCTTTGAAACCAATTGTAGCAGTCACAGAACAATCCACCAGCGTAATATAAAATAAAAAATAACTCATCAGCACTTCAAAAGAGAAAGGAGTTTCAAAACTTTCTCTTATAAATTGTAAATTTTATTTTGTGAAAATTTATTAAGGGGGGGGGAATTATTGTGTAATTTATTGAGTTCATGACTTTGTTTAAAAAGAAATAAAAGTCTGAATTGACCCGTGAGTTGTAAGATTTTTTTTATTCGTATTAGCTGAATGAATTACATTTCATTGGCTTTCGAGGACAGAATTTTACTAGATAGAGACAGACAGACAGACAGACAGACAGACAGACATGTTTTTTGAGCAATGAGGCGAGTTTGAGCAAATCTTGAAATCTCATTACTTTGTCAAGCAGTTACGAAAAATGGCAACTGGCCTATTTTAGGTGTCAATAAAAACAACATAATGGACAGTTTTGTCAACTGATCTGCAAACTTGGCTTCACTCTTAATTCTGTCATTATTAGGATTACTGTTCTACTTCTTAAATACCTGTTCTTCAAGTAATGTTCTTATTCAAGCATCAACGTTTAATCTGATTACCTGTTCAGGTTCAGCTAGAACTACATAGACTGTTAGCAGTTCTATTGGACATGCTTGGCTATAAAACATTGATGAGTAATTTTGTTCATTGTTCACTTCTGTGAAAGAAGTACAGAATCTAATATACATATCCTGATTTGCAACACAGTTCCCAAAAATCAAGTTATTTCTATGGCTTAAGGGTATATTTTGGCTGATAAAATTAGCACTTCCCTACTTCTGGGATCTGAAAAGAGGTGGTACATCTCACTTTTGAAACTTGGGAGAATTTATAAATAAGTAAATTTTGTCTGTGGAGCTGAAAACTAGCTTTTTGCAGATCAGGCATCAAAAAATCTTGCTTATACTGCCTCAACATACTTTGCCCCTGCCCTAACATTTATGGGTTTATCTACACCTGAGGGAGATGCAGCTTCGTGTAGCAGCCTGCAGAATTTCATTGTCATGTTTCTTACTTTCGATTTCTTTGTTTTCTGAGAACATTTCAAAAAGTGCTCTTCCCCTTTCATCAGCCAATGAGGGCTTCTGGTTGAAACTGCAGTGTAATGATAGACCGTTGTCTGGTGCAGTTAGCTAGATAAAGCTAAACAACATCTGAAGTTTCTGTCCTTTGAACACTTTCCATATGAAAAGTCACACTGTTTGGTTGACTGCAAAAAAACAAGCAAGATCAGGCTTGGTTAGTATTGGGGATAAACCAGAACATTTCGGTTTAGTATTTAAGTCTACCAAAAATACTAGGGTTGAAGGCTAGACTAGATAGCACTGTAAGAAAAATATTCTGGAAGACAATGACCAAACATTTCCATATTGTTGCTATGAAAACTGTAAGGAGTTTTCTGAATAAGTTTAATCTATTTTAAACAATTTCTCCAACCTGGATGATTCATTTCAATCATAGTTTTATTAACCCACAATGTTATGGTTTAAGATGATACGTAGGCAGCTTTGTGCAGGCTTATGTTGAAATCATAAACAATAAAATCTATGCTCTCTTTCCTGGAGATCTATATACATAGTGTGCTTTCCCGCACCTACTTTATAATGCTACTGTGAGCCAGTATTTTGACAGGTCATCTTGTCATTCCTTTAAAAAAAAAAACCATAATTTTCTCCATCAAGATAAACTGCAACATCACAGACATTGAAAAATATTGATGTTCCTCTGAATTCTTCAGGCTGGACAACCTATACAATAAATAGACCAGTAACCAGACTAAATCAAATATTTTCTAGGCATGATAAAAAGGAATGTGAGGTCTTTGTTTTTCAAGATGGCATGTTAAACAGGTTGGATTAATGCATAAACTGGAGGAGGAGCAGTAATTTCATAATTTATGGGTTGAGCAAATCTGGCCAGAAATGCATAAGACCACAGGCTAATACTGTAAAGGTATAAAGGTTCCCCTCGCACATATGCACTACTTATTCTCAACACTAGGGGGCGGTGCTCATCTCCGTTTCAAAGCTGAAGAGGCAATACTGTCATGTGGCCAGCATGACTAAATGCCAAAGGCATATGGAACGCTGTTCCCTTCCCACCAAAGGTTCTCCTTATTTTTCTACTTGCATTTTTTACCTGATTTCAAACTGCTAGGTTGTTAGAAGCTGAGACAAGTAACGGGAGCTCACCCCGTTACGCTGCACTCTGGATTCGAACTGCTGAACCTCTGATCTTTCAATCAACAAACTCAGTTTCTTAGCCACTGAGAATTGTTGCAGTATCTTTTATAGCCCCCAGGTGATACATTTCTCTACAAATCTATTTTTCTCTGCTTGGTGATGCATTCAATTCTATATTCTCATCTGAAGGACAAATGCAATAACAATAAGTGAATAATCAGAAAAAGCACCATATCCCAGAATACTCACAGGCACCTATTCTTAAATCTGACACTCGTGTCATTTCCGTACAACTCTTGTTAGGGAATCAACTTTCAGGGAGGAGAAAACAATGCACTGCATATTTGGCAAGCAGGGAATCTATTTCCTAATCCTGCTCAGGGTCACTTCCTGAGAAAGGTTGAGTAAACGACTGGAGGGAAGCTACTTCCATAGAAGTGATTGATTCCTTTTCCAAAGTCATCCAACCCTGGTGTCAAAATAATAGTAATGGGGAAAGATTGTTGTTGTTTTTACATCGTTTCAATGGTGGCTGGCTAGATAGCAGAAATTTTGAGTCGTTCGAAGAACCAGTAGTATAAATTTTGACTGGCCCGGGCCCCATCTATTCTCTGCCTCCCAAGTCCAAGCTGTTGGGAGGAAATGGGCATTTTACAATATCCTTCCCCTCAAGTGGGGAGGGAATGGAGGTTTTACAGTAAACTTTCCCTGGAGTGGGGAGGGAATGGAGGTTTTACAGTATCCATCCCCTGCCATACCCACAGAATTGGTAGTAAAAAAAATTGAAACCCACCACTTGTCGATACAGATAGTCTTCGACTTATAGCCACAATGGGGACCAGGATTTTCCATTGCTACGCAAGGAAATTAAGTGAGTCATGCCTGGTTTTATGACTTTTTTTGCCACAGTTGTGAAGTGAATCATGGAATTTGGCTTCCCTTGTTGACTTTTGTTTGTGAGCACATAGCTGGGAAGGTTGCAAATAGCCATCCTGTGATCCTGGAATACTGCAATCTATCATAAATACATGCTGGATGCCAAATGTCTGAATTTTGATCATGGGCATTGTGATGACCCCACTCAAAGTCATTACCCAAAAACAACCAGCAACAAACAAAAAGTAGCAAACAGGCTTTAATCATTCAAACTGAAATTCCTCCATTCTGGGGTGTAAAAGAATTAACAACACTGGGATGTCTGCCAAGCTGTACGCTGACCCCAGCCCAAGGTTCATTAGAAAGATAAGCAAGCTAGGAGTCCTGAATAATCTCACCGCTAGCGTTCTGAAGAGACAGACAATGATTTCACGATTTGACTTCCGCAAACAGCACACAGGCCCCCAGCTCACCCTTATATCAAGATCTCCTGGCTCCAAAGTAACCCTTTCGTTCCTGGGCTCTCTTTTCTTTGCATCTCTCCCTGGCATCTACAGGGGGTGCTGGGCCTTCGTCAGAGCCCTCTCCCTCTCTCTCAGTCTCTCTTTCCCCAGGCTCTGTCGTATCCTGCTCTTCCTTACCTCCCTTTGTCAACTGTTCCATCTCCTCCTCCAAATCGGACTCCAGCAGAGGCATGACAGGCATGCTGTAATGGTTGTAGGTACAAGGACCAGTTGTAAGTCCCTTTACCAGGGGTGAAATGCTCCCGCTTTGGCCGATCCAGTAGTGATGGTGGCGGGTTGATTGGAGAACAAGTAGCAAAAATCCCTGGCCCCGCCCCCTCTGCCCGATTGTCAGAAGCTTTTAAAATGTAAAAAAAAAAAGACCCTCCCATGATAACACAGCTCCACTGGGATTGTGGGAGGCTTTATTCACATTTTTAAGTGTTTTTACTACCTATTCCCACAAATACTTAGGTAGGAAAAAATGCTTTTTAAAAATTGGCCACGCCCACCGAGTCACATGACCCACCCACCACCAAGCCACGCCCACAGAACCGGTAACAACAAATTTTACATTTCACCACTGCCCTTTGTAACTTTGAATGTTCACTTAATGGTTGGAAGCTAATGGGACTGCAAAGAATATGATGATAGCTGAATCTCTTTTGAACTCTTTTTGAGTCTTTAACTTAAAATTATACTCAAGACACAATGTAACACAATGTAATTGCTGCTATCAGATACAATGAGATGACCTATCAGTATAAATGGTTTTTTTTAAAGTATTAAGCCCACTAATAGAAGGCTGTGTCATTAATGGCTATATTATTTCTCCTGAATCCCATGCTTTAAATGACAGCTGCTCCAGATCATGGATGGAACAGGATGATTGCATTGTCCTATGGAGGTTTTCTTTCCATAACTGACTGGTTATTGCATCCCAGTAAATGATTTAAAATTAGACTCAGAATAACTTTATTGTCACTTTAAATGTATACTAGTTGACATACATTAAAATGAAAATTTGTGCCATGCCTCTGTCAGCATCTGACTCCGAAGGGGAAGAGGAACAGCTGGCAGAGAGTAAACCCATAAATCCAGTGGCTGTGGAGGAGGATGGGGAAGTGCAAGGCCAGGCTGGGCAGAGTGGGGTACAGTTAGAACCAGAGAGAAGTTGTTCAGACGATGACCGAGGCCCACTCCCTCCCCATCCTAGGCAGCATAGGCAAGAAAGGAGGAAAGAGCAGCGAGGTCTCCTTGGAAGGAAGAGGTCCTGATTACCCATAATCAGGCACAGCTGTGGAGGAAAGGTTATAAGAAGCGCAGTTTGAGGAGACAAAACAAACTTTACCTTCATTGGATATCTGTTGTGGTTCCTGGCTTCCTTCCAAAGACTTTTGATCTCCTGCCAAGCTTGTAGACGTTCCTAGTCAAAGAATTTATTATTTCTAGTAATCTTATCAACTGCAAATTGGATTGAAGTCTTGTCGGCAACAAACTTGTTCAGGTCTGTGTAACAACTCTATTTCTACAGGCAAAGAGCTAACTGGGACTTTGGGGAGCACTGTTAGGTTTAAATAAAAGACTCGTGATAGTTATCTGGCTGTGCTACATTCGTGCCACGCCCTGGATCATCACAATTTGTTACGTACAGCTCTCAAAGGATGACACCTGCAATATACACTACATAAACATGATAAGTAAACAAACAAATAAATATGCATATATCCACATATATTGTATGACACACAGAAACAACACAGTCTAGTTCGGGTGTATACATGTACATGGTGAGAGAAACAGATCTTGCGAGTTTACCAGATGGATGACACAGGGAACAAAGCTGTTACAGAATCTGGTAGTCCTGCTTCAAATGTTGGCATAGGTCAGCTGTGCTTTTAATCTATTCAAAGTTTGCTCTTTATAAGTAGCGTCTCTGACCAGACTTTATTTCTGAAAATGTTCCTACCTTCATACTGGAGACATGTGTATTTCTCTCTGGGTTGCTATATAATTTATTTATTATTATTTATTATTTATTTATTTGATTTATATACCGCCCCTCTCCTCGCGGACTCGGGGCGGTGTACAGCCATTCAAATACAATTT
>JANHFP010010253.1:1805-15387 GCA_032468135.1 Calamaria suluensis
CTAGTCCTTCTTTTCATTAAGCTAGACATACCCAGTTCCTGCAACCGTTCTTCATATGTTTTAGTCTCCAGTCCCCTTATCAACTTTGTTGCTCTTCTCTGCACTCTCTCCAGAGTCTCCAAATGTAGTATTCCAAATTACCATAAATTTAAAGGAAGGATCTTTTCTTACCACAGTGCACAGATGCCAGCTGAAACAAACGAACTGCTATAAAACATAATGAGTTGTAATGGACAGTCTTCACAGTACTATCTGTGCTAGCAGCAGTCTGAAAACACTACTTCTCAGGCAAGAAAAATTAGCCATACCTGATGGGTTAGGGCAGGTTAAGGCTCATATGTTTACATGTACTCAAGAAATAGTTAGTGGGTCATCTTCAAGCCAAGACAAGCAGAACATGTAGATGAGTCCTCAGCTTCTCTCTTTTCATTTTTTTAAAAAACAAATCTCAGGATACAGCAGAATCAACCTACAATTTTAGCATAATTAAAGAATGAAGTTTCAATGAATTTTTACCCAGAAAAGAAAAACAGAGAAAACTATAGCATACAAAGCACCATTTCTTTTAGGTCACTCCACCCACTTTGGGCTTGTAAATAATAAATATATATACAGTAATGGCAATATTGGAATAAACAAGTGCTGGGTAAATAACTTATTGTCGACTCTAAAGGGTTACAGAATAATGGCTTGTTTTATTTTGAAAGTTCTTCAGAAATGCCCTGTGCTTAGCTATAATGCCCATTAGGGAGAAAAATTACTTCAAATTTAAAATACACTTACGAAAAACTACACTACTAATACTGGATAAATAATATGTGTTTTAGAGTCCCTTCTGAATGCCTATTCACATATTTTGGTTGGCATGAACCCAGAACAAAAACAGCTGTACACAATGCTCCCTCTATCATAGTCCACTATAAGGTCAATCCAGGAAACCATTTAAACATGTTTTAAAAGCACACTTTCTCAGCAGACAGTTGAGAATTATTATGGGTTCCCAAGTAAACAATCAGGGTCCTAAACTCCATAACTACGTATTATGTTGATCTATAGTTGTTACACACTGGGCAATAAGTAATAGGTGTTATAATAGTATCATCATCATAAGATTTTGCTATTTATTTTAGGGAAAGATTTTACCATTTTTAGATACATTAAATAACCAAGTTTGGATTTCTCATTAAGAGGCAAAAAACATGTGAGCAATTTGTTTTTTAGAGAATAACTTTCTCTCTTATTGCCTCTCTTTATGAACATAACAACATACAGATATTATTATTAGTATGAATAGACAAGGGAATAATAAAGGAAATGACCAGTAAAAAGTAGAATTTAATCCTATGCTTTGGTATTATAATATATGTGGTTGATATTGGTATTATGATAAAACAAGCCTGATTTTCATCAGTAATTTTAAACTGTTAATTAGAGGTTTTATCTATTTGACCTTTCAAGCAAATCAGGTTAATTGTTTGTAGACTCATATTCTTTGGATAGCATCGAAGCATTTTTATTCTTGCTACTGAACTAGGCCTGAAGTCTCAAACAATGTCTGGAATATGAAATAGGAATGACTTTTTGCTCAAGGCAGCTAACAGTAGGTAACTATCAGTCATGTCTACCTTGAAGAAATAGGTAAAAAGTTACATGTGATACTAATATTTGTATTAGTGCACCACTGAACTATAGCACAGATTACATTTTTATTTATAACAAAATACAATGTAATGGTAGCACACAGTACCAATTTCCCATCTTTGCTCAGGCTTTGGCAAGGTACCAGATTCCAGAACTACCAAAATCCTACTTCATAGGCTTTTATTTGAAGGACTGTCAAAATATCATTCTTGATTGAAGACATCTTCTAATTAAGAAATAGAAATAGAAATGAAAGCCCCAGAGCCTCTCAAATATTGACTACGCATTACAAGGATGGGGAGTGATAAGATTAACAGTGCTTGATAAATACAGTATAATTTCAGTTTAGATTAAATCCCAATTTAACTTTTGTTCTGGCTACACCAACTTTCAAATCATGACATTTCATCATTCCAAAAGTTGTACTCCCTTGCTTTGTTTGAAGGATGTTCCAGGTCAAAGCCTGTTTTTTTTAAATTAAAAAACACAAAACAAAAAAAAACATGATTATAGAATAATGCTATCTTAAAAATGCCAACCAACATTTAGCACATAATCAGCACAATCTTTCCTGCAATATTAAGGTATATTATATTTCTATTATTTTCCTATGCACTACCACATGGCAGTGCTCCATGAGTTCAAAGCAGGTCATTGGAAGATTACCTTCACTTTATTTTCACAATGGCAATCCTGCAATATAAAATCATTTATGCAGGAGTAACTGGTCTATGTTCACACAGCAATTTGCTATGACTGATGATGGATTTGATCAGGGGTGAAATCCAGCAGGTTCTGACAGGTTCTAGAGAACCGGTAGGAGAAATTTCCTAGAGCAGTTCATATGGCAATTAACACATCTGGCTGGCCCCAGAGAGGGGTGGGAATGGAGATTTTGCAAAATCCTTTCTCTTCTATGCCCACCAAGCCATGCCTACAGAACTGGTAGTATAAAAATTTGGATTTCACCACTGGATTTGATCCTGTGTCTCCCTGATCTTATACTAACACCTTAGCAGCTACATCAGGTTGGGTTTCCCATTTAAATACCTGTAATTGATTTGTATCTATATCCAAAAAATAGTATATACTGTACTTTTTTATTCACAGAATGGCTTCCTTCAAACTTGTTTTAAAGAAAATTTCAGACAAACTTGAGTAAATTCAGAGCAGGGCAAGGAAGGTTAGTAAGGAACCCCAGATTGAAAGATCTGTCCTATGATACAAATTACAAGATGGTGCCCATCTCTTATTCCATTTAGTGTCCATCAGCATATTTTGAGACAATGGGCTAATTTAGAAAATATGTAATAAGTTGAGCAAAGAACAAAGGAAAATGCTACATCTTCCACCTAAAGATATTAAAATAATTCCACAGATACTTTTTGTGGCTGATGATTACTCAGATGCTTGGGGCACTGGACAGGTTGGCTTTGATATGGTTGCAGGGTATGGCAGATTTACGTCCCTCTTAGGCTTTACGTTATATATAATAAGGCTAGCCATAAAAGCATCACATATACACACACATATTTATTTATTTATTTATTATTTATTTATTTAATTTCTATACCACCCCTCTCCATACGGACTCGGGGCGGTGTACAGCCAAATCAATTAAAAACAAAGACAACAATAAACAGTTAAAATAGGATTAAACTAGTTAATTTTGGCTTATAAAATTAAAATTTTCAAAAAAAATTAAAATATTAAAATTAAGAATTTAAGAAAAAAGTTAATATTTAAAATTTAAATATTATTTAAAACTTCCTCTTAGTCCATGGACTACGAAGTGTGTTTTCTATTTCTATTGCTTTTTCTGAGTGTTAAGTTTGTTGATTTCTTCCAAATATCTTATGAAAGCTATCTATATAAATGTATAATTAGAGAAGATATAAAGTTTTTAAAGGAAAAAAACCCATGCTCTATAGAATAAGAGTACACAAAGCTGAAAAAATTGAGTCTTGATATTCTAGCTCCAATGCACCACTTTACTGCCCCAATTAATTGCATCTGTTCATATGCTCTTATAATGGCATACACCTATGTTTCTAAGAGATTTCACAAAGTCACTGATGTGGATTAGTGTTTCATTAACAGCACACACTTTAATAACTCTCTGTCATATAATCATGGTGGTAAAAGGAGAACAAACGGGCAGATTTATTTTCCAAAGCATTCTGAAAGAATGGAGCAATGATTCTAATCTACAATTACTTATTTAGTTTTCTTCCTTCCTTATCTCAAAGGGTTAGTGTCAGATCAGACATTGATGATCCTGGTAATAGTTCATTCACCAGGGAATAGCAAGTTTCAGGTCCCCATTACTATGTATTGAAAGGGACATTTTTGAAGATTGAAACCATTCATATTACTTCTTAGATCTGAGAAGACAATGCATAATCCTCATGACTTTTCTAATACACACGTTGTACAAATAAACATTTGAATCATCATATTTAAAAAGGGAGCACAGGTTATTCTATCTACTTTCATCCTCTTAACAAATCGGAGATGGCAGAAAATTCTTTGCTGAAATTTATGGCAGCTAAATTGCAGAATTTCATCAATTAGTAAAATTCTTGTAAACTTTAGGTGAATTATAGCTATATCTACATTTTGTCCCTTGAGTAGTATCTACATGTGAGAACTCTTCTACTTTCCATAATTGTTATTCCATGTTTTCTTATTTGTACAGCTCTAGTGAAATTTTCCATACAATTCATTGTTGCCAAGCATTTCATTACCAATAATGCCATGACATGCCCATAGGCAAATTATCACGTGACTTCAAACTCCTACATATTGTCTGCTCATTTTAGCCTCCCTGTCTTCTCCAGGTTATGCATTTGAAGATTGGAAGTTTTGTGTTCATATTTATGAGCAGACCTACCCATCTCCGTTTTTACCAAAAATAAATTCTGACATTTCCAAATGTTTTAACTATTTTGTATTCCTTCTTGAGTTACACTGTATCATCGTCCTTGTGTGTCATGACAACCTTTCTGATTGATTGCATAGTGCTAAACAGAAGGAAGTTGGAAACCAGAATATTGATGGAACATGATGAAATGGATTGTCTTTAGGGTGGCAAAGGAATGAGAAAAAGTTGTATAGTTTCTCTTTATTTATTCAACTTATTTGTTGAATATATATTAAGAATAGGACAGCAAGAAGCATGGGAAGATAGGAAGAAGATAATGATGGTTTTAAAATTGGGGAAATAATATATTAATAATCTGTGCTATGCTAAACCATTACCTTGGTAGACAAAAATGCAAAGGGATTCCAAGCTCTGGTAATAAAAGTCAAGAAAAAATGGGACTAAAATGAAATAGGAAGAAGACCAAACTAATGATAAGAGATACAACAATCAGCCTTAGAACCAACAGTGAAGATACTGAAGAGATAGATAGCTTCTGCCTTTTAGAATGAACCATCAACTGTAAAGGAAACAGCAGTCAAGAAAAATGCCGTCGACTAATACTTGATGCAACAACTATGAATGCCTTTAAAAAGATAGTCAGATGTTTTTAAGTAAAACAGAGAACTCTCATTCAAAGTACATGTGATCAGCCATAAGTTCTCTTAATTTAGATACATTGTGCGAAGATCTAGCTCTCTAAAAGGGCTCTGTAGCTGGGAAAAATGGAAGGAAAGAGGACAATAGGCAGCAAGGTGAATAATGACAATGTTGATGAGTGTGAAAGTGGTAGACATGAAAAATGAGATTAGGGACAATCCTTCCGGTGACTGCTAAGAGTCAAAAGCATCTTGATTTGGATAGGACATATGTAAATGTAAAGTACTCTCAGATAATGAACATAATATTTTGACATTCTTGAATTCTGATTTGGGTGCTTTGTTTTTCATTGTATGAATCTTCTGTATACTTGCTGACAATAATTGATGTGTTTAGGGGTGAGCATGTGATGCAAAGTTTGGATGAAAAGCATCATAGAAGGTATCATCAATGTACCATCTAAATCACAGAAGAAATGAAAAGTCCGTAGCTTGAGATAAGTACATTTCAATTTCCCATCTTTCTGACTAAATGAATTATACTTTTAAAGAAAACATAGGCTTAAACAAAAGCTAAACCTGAGCTGATGACTCATTAGATGTCGGGTGAACTTATTATAACGAACCATTGCCAGTGCAATTAAATGAAGCAGCCTTTGTTACTTTGTTACCCATGAATGTAGGTGACTCATTTCTCAACAGCTTCATGGCATAACACTGCTGGGGAACAAAATATTATAGTCTAAATTGATATGAGTTTGTTCTGACATAGAGGGATGTTCTAGAATTCTATGCAAAATATATCAAGATTTATCCCATCTCTATGGCTTTTTCTTTCAATATAAACCTCATGTCCTTCCATCAACTGTATAAAACATAGGAGTTCTCTCTGCTGATCATGACAAACACACCAAAACGTCTTAGGCAACCTGTCCCTTCCAGTCTTAATATGTAATTGCATAGAATTTGTATGTGTATGGGTGTATGACTCAAATCCAATATTTTTTGTATGTTTGTAATTCTTGGCATGCAAGTCTTTAATTAGCTGAGTCTTCCTGCCCATATCTCATATTAAAAATTAATTTTATTGTCATAATAAATATTTAAATTCTATCCCACTACTACATTAAGTGGAATTCTGGCGTAAGCAACTTGAGTTCTGTGTTGGCTCTCAGTAAAAACTGTTTTTTATGAAAGGAAATGGAAATTCACAATAGTCATGAATGCAATGCTTGGGTTAAAAAAAAAAACTATGGGAATTTAAGAAGCACTTAGTTGCTGCATTAGGCCATTTAGGATGTTTCAGCTTCTCAATTGACTGTAATTCCAGTCTGCTCAAGTGCCCTGTTAATGACCTTCCCTCTCACAGTGAGCTCAGGAATTTGATGTTTATACTTCTCTCTCTCTCTCTCTCTCTCTTTTACTATACTACAAATAGACTGAAAGACGGTATTCTTTTCATTCAGTCTTACCTGTTGTAGAAAGGTGTAAACTGGTTCTATCAGGGGGGAGAAAGGAAAGAAGACTAGGTTTCATTCCTTTTAAGGAAAGCAGTCCCTGACAAAAGAAATGACAAAATCAACAGATTCCAACAGAAAAGAATCGTTTGAATGTTTGACATCCAGTCATTGTCCTCCCAAGTGGTAGTATTGCATGTACTTGAGGATAGTCATGCATTTCCCCATTTGTTCGCATAATCTAGTCTATAAACAACTCCCTGAGTAGAGTGACTGGCTATCACTCAGGACTGATTAATATATACATACAGGTATCTATATTTTCTTCTGAGTTGCATACTGCATTTTGCATATGAATGCAAGATTTACTCTTATAATAGTATCAAAAAAGTGAAAATATTTACAGACCTCTCACAACCTGGACATAAACTGTTTCAACTCCTACCCTAAAAAATGACACTATAGAGCACTGCACACCAGAACAGCTAGACACAAAAACAGTTTTTCCCCAAACGCCATCACTGTGCTAAACAAATATTTCCTTCAAAATGTCAAAATTTTTACTAAGTCTGCATTACTATTAACCTTGTCCCATCACCCATCTCCTTCTACTTATGAATGTATGACTGTAACTTTGTTGTTTGTATCCTTACAATTTATATTGACTGTTTCCTAATATGATTTGAATGCTTATCTGAATCCTGTGTCTGTCATTAAGTGTTGTACCTTATGATTCTTGATGAACAAATATTTTCCTTTATATACACTGAGAGCATATGCACCAAGACAAATTCCTTGTGTGTCCAATCACACTTAGCCAATAAAATTCTATTCTCTTTGATTCTATTCGATTCTATACAATTCAAATGTATCTATCTCCTGATGGACTGACGGTTGCAAAGGCAATAAATATATTATCAAACAAAGACAAGCAGTGGAATTATTGTGCATCTGGAAATTGAAAGAAGTGATATTATAAGTTCCTGCCAGTGGGTTAAAATGCTTTGAAAATTTGGTCTATTTTCTTTCCAAAAATATATAAAATAAGTTTTTAGAGTTTGCAACTGTTTTCTTTTCTTGGTGTAAACTGATAGATCTGAGTGGATGAATTAGTAAACTGGCCTATTGGCAAGAAAAGTGAACCTGATGAGATTCAGAAACTAGTTTCATTATTATAATGTATAATTATTATGCAATTATATACTATATAATGTATACATTATTGTTGTTGTTGTTGTTGTTGTTAACATTATTATTATTAACATTATTATAATTTATCTAATTTACATGGCTGTCAATCTGATGGAAAATGACCTGGGGTGGTGTCCAACAATTCATTAAAAAAGTAAATAAATAAGACAATCATTAGTTAAAACCATTATATATTAATTGTTAAAAAGAAATGTAAATTATAAAAGCAGAGCTAAAGAGAAAAAGAGAATAATAGATGGAGGGATGTTAATAATAAGGTATCCCCCCTCACAAATTCACCTGTCCCTAGGCCTGCTGGCATAAACAGATATTGAAAGACTTTTTGAAGGTCAGGAATGAGGCCAACTTTATCCCGAGTGTTTGTGTGAGAGAGAGATGAGAGAACATTCCACAATATAGGAATCTGCTCTAGATTGATTTGCGTCTTACCTTACAGGAATATAATTCCACAAGCATTTGGTGTCATGTTATCTTAACAATAAAATTAGAACTAATATTTCTTCTTCTGGGTGTGCTTCTTCTGTAAACTACCTCACAAGACTGACACAGAACCACATGTCCCAAATGGCATTCAAATTTGGTACACACAGGGTATACACATCTTTCAATCTCTTGAATTAAAACTTAAAGGATGGCTGGTGAAAGGAACCACTGACACATTTTCATGAGACTTCATTTTGCTGCCTCATGCAAGTCATGTGGTTTAGTCCCCCCCCTTTGTAAAAATCAGGTCTTTTCTCTCTCTCTTCAGACAGTTCTTAGTGTCCACTTCAACCTTCTAGTTAGGCAACTGTTTCACTGAAGTTCACTGGATATCAGCTAGATATTTCACTGTTTATTTTGCTTCCTGGGAACAAAACAATCAGGGCTACTTGAGGCAAATTTGTTCAAGAGCTAAACGTAATAAACATCTGGTGTGTGCCTGCAGTTCATCTTTCAGACAAAGAAGTAGCATTTGCTGAACAAATACAACTTTCACAGAGAAAGGAGACTTTTACACTCTGCAGGCTAAAACACACACACACACACACAATCTAGCATCAACAAAATCCTAATGTATAAGATTAGTTCAAAGTCACCTACTATAGATTTCAGAATGACATTGAAAATAATATTTTAATGCAATTTTAGAAAAGAGTGGGTGGAGAAATGGTAATGCAATATACTCTGGAACATCCTAATTTAGAAACATTCCCATATCCTGTATTTGTTGTGTTAAATTTAAGGAACAATTGAGTAGAACCAGACTCAACCACTTCAAGTACTTTTTTAACTGAAAATATACAGAGAATACATAAAGCATGAATGGACAGAGCAATATTTCATTGTCCAAAGACCAAATGTAATGTTTTTCATGAGTGCAAACTGCAGCAAGATGCAATAAAATGGCCCAGGTTCTAGATGAACTAGAATGTTCAATTTTTTACTGGGCTTTAAGAATTAGTCTTTAAAAAAAAAAATAAAAAAAAAATAATGGTTATTCTTATCTAAGAAAGCCTATGTTTCTAAGTCTAGGTAATTATGGTATTTGAAGGGCCACATAAAAAGATTTGAGGCCCATGTGCAGCTCAGAACTTCTGCTTGCCCATATTGATCTCAATATTAATCTCAATCTGAAAAATCCATTCTAGAAAAGTTATTGTGGGGATTCATTTATACATATATATATATATACATCTGTATGTATGTGTGTTGCTTTAATATTAGAAATATGATTTCTACTGCACAGTGAAAACTTTGAAAGCAATTGATAATTTGATTTAAAAATAAATTATGTAATAAATTATGTCCCCATTAAAGGAAATTTCAATGTTATCCCACTGAAATTCCATAGAATGAGTTGAGCCAAGCTATTTAAATATTTAAAGTCTTAACTACAAACATTTATTTGTCTTTCATTTGTAATAAATTTACTATTTATTGTATTTCTCCTATATAACTCTTTCTCTCCTGCTTTAATACCTCTTCATTTTCAAATTCTACCATATGAAATTGTTTGGTTTAGTATTTCCCAGGTGAGTTGGAGATAATATGTGCAAACATGTTGTTGCCATTAAAATAGCAATGCAACTTTTTAAAAAAGTTTTTAATGAGGCATTTCTCCTGAAAACTATCTGAAAGAAAACCCAGTGGGGGCTGAAATGTGTGTCCCAAAATATAGTGCTTGCTTTAGATGGAAGGAACATTCTTAATAGCATTCTAAAAATGCACTTTTTTCAAGTACGATTCCATTGTATTGATGAGAAGTTTGAGTACCAGATTCTTCTTCTTCTTCTTCTTCTTCTTCTCCTTCTCCTTCTCCTTCTCCTCCTCCTCCTCCTCCTCTTCCTCCTCCTCCTCCTCCTCTTCCTCCTCCTCCTCCTCCTCTTCCTCCTCCTCCTCCTCCTCCTCCTCTTCCTCCTCCTCCTCCTCCTCCTCCTCTTCCAACAGATAGACAGACAGACACAAAATGTACATAATATTTTAAACATATAGGTATAACAAGACCAATGATTTAAGTCTAGAGTGAGTAGCAGGAAAGCTACATAATCACAAGGAATGGATAACAAGATTCAGTCGCTTTGCAACTGCTCAGAAAAGAGCAGTTCTCTGCTCAGAAAAGAACAAGACAAGAGATAAAGCAAAATGCTTTGACTAGAGCATTGACAGGCATTATTTTTTAAAAAAATCTATATACTACTAAAACTCATTAGCTATAATTGGGCAAAATGGTGCAAGGTAGGACTACAATTTTTGGGCCAAGGTACCTCAAATAGACTAATTTACAGAATGTGTACAAAATCCAGGGCCCATGACTCTTGGAGGAATTAAATTTGAGAAAGTTGAAAAGCTTTCCAAAGGGCAAAGAAGAGTGTGTACGCGCACAACTGACTCCACAAGAATGCTGAGCTAGTTTGAAAAGTGTAAGATGTATAAATCCTTGATGTGTGTAACAGTTGTAAATGTTTTAATAAATGAATTCATATCCTTTGAAAGCATGTTAACGTGAATGATGTTGGGTTGAGATAATCACATACAAATATTCTAATGTATTTAAGAACAGCGCAACATTTCAATTAATTGCTTATTAAGCTGTGCTTTGTCGGTTTCTCAAATATTAAATGAATCCCTCTGGTTTATCTTTAGATCTGCGAGAACATGGGAAATACAAACCATAGTGCAAGCCAACACTCCCTGACAGCTGTAAAAATAATGTGATAGTGTCTTTTTATGTTTTGTTTTGTTTTTGTTTTTTTTTACAGAATAGAAACTGTTATTGTTTTGTAAACACCTCAGTGCTCAAACAAATGGCATCCACAGGGAGAAGAGGAAACTTATTTTGAAAATAGACGTGCTTTATCAGAGCAGAAAAAGTGAGACTTTTGACCTTACCATGGCTTTAAAATTACATGGGATCTGGAGGCTTTCCACTGAAAGTCAGCCTTTAGGACAAGTGCACTGAGCTTGGGGAAGGAAACAAAGAATTCAACAAAACATTCAGCTTTTTTCCCACCCAAGGGAGAGAGGAGAAGAGGTAATCATTTTAATGACTGTAAAATTTATCTCCAGTTAGTAGCTTTTGAGATATGCTGAAGAATGTGGCTATTTACATCAGGGGTGAAATCCAAAAAAATTTTCCCTACTGGTTCTGTGGGTGTGACTTCTGGCCATGGCAGAGGAGGGATATTGCAAAATCCCCATTCCCACCCCACCCCATGGGAAGGATATTGCAAAATTCTCATTCTCTCCCCACTCCAGGGGAAGGATATTGCAAAATCCTCATTCTCTCCCCACTCCAGGGGAAGGATATTGCAAAATCCTCATTCTCTCCCCACTCCAGGGGAAGGATACTGCAAAATCCTCATTCCCTTCCCACTCCATAGGAAGGATAATGCAAAATCCTCATTCCCTCTCCACTCCAGGGGAAGAATATTGCAAAATCACCATTCCCACCCCACTCTGGGTCCAGAGAGAGGTGGTATATCCCGGTTCTCTGAACTACTCAAAATCTCTGCTAACAGTGCTCCAGAACTTGTAACAACATGTTGGATTTCACCCTTGGTTTATATATATATGCTGCAATAATCCCTCTGATTTCAGTTCTCCCCTACACTGTCTTCTACTATCATGATTATTTTATCCAAATTCTCTCTGAAATCCTGGAAACTAATTTTGTATAGTTTGATGTTGCTTAAACTATTATCTTTTTAAAAAAAAAAACACCACTATTCATGAAAACATTGTAGAGGGCAGTTCCTGATTTGCAGCCCATTAGCCAAACAACCATGCTGTCTGCGAATGCAAAAATGTTGGTATATCTTTTTTTCATGTATTATATTAAAACTATTGGCATGGGAGGAATCATAATTAGAAGTTGTTTGGATGAAAATGCAGAGAGAAGATGAGCTTTTTAGAGAAAATACATTAAATATCTTGTTATATTTCCTTTTAACATTGTGAAAGTTGATTTTCACTGCTCACTGAACCTAAGATTAGATATTAATATTGACATAGGCAGAATATCAATGCCAACTCTAAGATTTTAATTAATAAATCCTATAGCAGATTGAGGAAATATGCCAACAAATCCTACGTCACGTATGATAGAAAGCTGACATATTAAACATAGAGTATTTAAATAAGTTTAATTTCAATATTTTCTCATTTTTAAAGAAATACTCATATTTCTTTAGTCTTTTTCTTTCTTCCCCTAACATACAAACGTACAGACATATGCAAATTTTCACATTTTAAACTTCACAAGTTTAGAAACACTGATCAAGGAAATAGACTTTTATCTTCATAACAAAATAGTTAGGTCCATAAGACTGAAGGTTAATGAGTCTTACATATTCAGTATTTAGATAGCTGCCCAAAACAGGGACATTCTGATTCTGATCCTGACTTTACAACCATGGCTATTATCTTGACTTTTTTTTTGTCACACAGCCTTATGAACTCCCTTGTTCCAAAAACCTATTTTACAGTGTAGGGTCCAATATCTCGAGAAAAATGGAGAGACCATTCAATGACATTGAATAGATTCTGGTTAATTTTTGCAATGTTGCATACCTTTCCATTATTAGATATTCTCACTACTGTGTTGTTGTTGTTTTGGTATAAACACCTGTGACCTATGTCACTTTTCATGCAATTTCCCCAAATATGCTATCATTTTAATGCAACTTCAGTAAACACATGCTGATGTAATGCAGCACTTGCCCAAAATATCCTGACTTCTATCACTCAAAGCAATGGATGCCAGCAAATTCTTCATTGCTGCCATCATCTGTATCTTGGGCAATTATTGTCACAGAAATGTATGATAGGTTTCTTTTTCACCTTTATCTTTTTCACCTTTATCTGGGAGAGACTTTTTGAAGACATTTGACTAAAGCAAGAGAAAGATTACAGATATTTTCTTCAGTACATATTCCATACTCTTCAGACATTGCTTCAGTCTTGCCTATTTTGAACATAGAATAATAGAATTGGAAGGGTCCTCGGCGGTCTTCTAGTCCAATTCCCTGCTTGAGCAAAAGACTCTATATCATTTCATACAAATGTTTGTCCCATCTCTTTTTGGAAGCCTTCAGTGACTTCTGAAAGTAAGCTATTCCATTGGTTAATTGTTCTTACTGTTAGTAAATTTCCTCTTAGTTCTAGGTTGCTTCCCACCTTGGTTAATAATAGTAATAAGAGTTGGAAGGGACCTTGGAGGTCATCTAGTCCAACCCCCTGCCTAGGCAGGAAAACCTACAACACTTGAG
>JANHFP010010258.1:187840-198101 GCA_032468135.1 Calamaria suluensis
GATGATGATGATGATGATGATGATGATGATGATGAGATTTTCTCCATGAAGTTAGCTTACATGGATTTAAATTTAAGGGAATGCTTTAACTTAGTTTCCATCCTTACTTCCATTTGCAGAAGATAGATATATCTCTATATACTGTCTACGTGTATTGATAACTAAAATAGGAGTGCCTTACTTTTAAATTCCATGTCATCCCTACGCTTGGTTTACAGCAGGGATGAAATGTAAAATTTGTTGCTACTGGTTCGGTGGGTGAGGCTTGGTGGTGGGTGGGTCATGTGACTGAGTGGGCATGGTCAATTTTTTATTTTTATTTTTTTCATTTTAAAAACATGTTTCTACCTAAGTATTGGCTCAATTAGGTAGAAACACTTGCCTTTAAATTAATATAGAGAGCCTCCGGATTGCAGCAGGCATGATCATGGGAGGCATCGCCCCCCTTCATTTTAAAGGTATGTTTTTTCTACCTAATCCAGCCAATACTTAGGAAGAAAAGCATGCTTTTAAAATGAAGGAGGAGAAAAAAGCCTCTCACAACTGAGCTGGCTGCTGCTATCCTTGGAGGGGCAGAGTAGGCGGAACCAGGGATTTTTACTGTTCGTTCTCTGAACCACCTGCTGCCATAGCTACCAGCTCAGCCAAACCGGAAGCATTTCACCTTTGATTTCACCCCCTCTTCCAGGCTGTTGTTACTGAAACTGCAAGATACAGGGGTGCTATTTTATCAAGTGTGATTAACTAAATTATTATTTTTTTCCTTTTGGCCCTATCTTTAACCCCTTTTTTGAGTGCAACCAGTAACATACAAAGATCAGGTGTAGCCTTCAGCCTCCAAATTACTGCACAACCCAGAGTGTACTTAGTTTGGTTAGATCCAGTTTGCAGCAAACGATATTATTCACTCACATTCTCATGTAACATTTTTTATTTAAAATCTGCTTAAGAATTAAAAAGAGAGAAAGAGAGATCCTAGAAGATTTTCTGCCTTTAATGAGACCTGATGAAAGAACCAGAGACCAACAGAACTGAAGTTGCATTAAAGAGAAGCTAAGACTAATCCTTTCCCTGGGCAAGAAAAAAGAAAGGTAAGACTTGGAGAAGACCACACAAGAAAACTCGCCTCCAATTGATAGCACTGATAGAATAGATACACTATTCCATCTGAGCAGCTTTTGAAAGCTGACAATTATAAATTGCAAGGAAAAACCAAAACAATGAAAAGAAAAAAAGGCTGTGGGAGGCAGGGATGCGGTGGCTCAGCAGGTAAGACAGCTGAGCTTGTCAATCAGGTCAGCAATTCAGCGGTTCGAATCCCTAGTACTGGATAATGGGATCAGCTCCTGTTACTTGTCCCAGCTTCTGCCAAACTAGCAGTTTCGAAAGCATGTTAAAAATGCAAGTAGAAAAAGTAGGGACCACCTTTGGTGGGAAGGTAACAGTGTTCCGTGCGCCTTTGGCACTTAGTCATGTTGGCCACATGACCACAGAGATGTCTTCGGACAGTGCTGGCCCTTCGGCTTTGAAACGGAGATGAGCATCGCCCTCTAGAGTCGTAAACAACTGGCACATATGTGTGAGGGAAACCTTTATCTTTTATGTTTGCGAGAAGGCTGGTCTTTTTTATCACTTGTTTGGTTGTGTCTAGATCTTTATACAATCAAATATCCCAGAATGAACAAGGAGATAAATAGTTCTAGAGTTCTTGCTAACCTCAGAAAATATAAACAGTACGCATTTTAATTTTTATACCACCAGACTAGGAAATAAAAATAGTTGTTACATATTGTAATGATCTTGTGCTTTAGAAAATGAAAAGAATCTACCTAAAAGATGGGAAACATTTATACAGCTTTCAAAGGGGTTTTCTGCCTGTGGTTTACCATTGCTGCAGATGATGTTGTGGAAAGACATGCAATATTAACATGTCAATACTACAATTTGAGAAGCAAATATTTCATGATAACATTTGTTTCATTCATTGGGAAGATATTCCCCAAAGTATGTATCCAATCGAGAGCTTTATTAAATAGCATTTAGATTTATATACCACTTCATAGTGCTGTTACAACCCTCTCTAAGTGGTTTACAGAGTCATCATATTGCCCCCAGCAATCTGGGTCCTCATTTTACTCACCTTGGAAGTATAGAAGGTTGAGTCAACCTTGAGCCGGTGAGATTCAATCTGTTGAACTGCCGATAGCAGTCAGCTGAAGTAGCCTGCAGTACGATACTCTACCCACTGCACCACCTTGGCTCTTAATTATAATCTTAATCTCTTAATCGAATAAATTAAACCAATTTATTTATTAAACAAATGTATATAAATTTACATAAAAATGTTGAGAACCTAGAAACAGGGCAAAGAGCAACAAAAATGATAAGGCTCTAGTACAATGAACAATTGAGGGAACTAGGTATGTCTTAAATGGGCTCCAGAGGATTGTAGAAGACAGGAAGGCCTTCAGGAACATTGTCCAACATGACTTCGCAACTAACAGAAATGTCTAGTTCAGGGGTGTCAAACCTGTGGCCCATGGGCCTGATGTGTCATGTACTGGCCACATCCACCTCCAGTTTAGAAGGTTGTGATACATCACATGACAATGACATGACAACATGCGTTTGACACCTCTGGTCTAGTTTAATGAAGAAAAGGACTAAGGTTGATATTATAGCAGTCTTCCGGTATTTGACGGGTTGTCATAGAGAAGACAAATTGACCTATTCACCAAAGTACTTGAGAAGTAATAGGTGGAAAATCATTAATGAGAGGTTCATCCTACAACTAGGGAGAAATTTCCTGACAGTGGGAACAATTAATCAGTGAAATGGCTTACATCCAGAAGTTGTGGATGCTCTATCACTGGAGATTTTCAAGAAGAGACTGGATAGCCGCTTGCCTAGAACGGTATAGGGTCTTTTGCTTGAGCAGGGGATTGGACTAGAAGATCTCCAAGACCCTCCTTTCAACAGTATTCTATGTTCTGTTTTTTATGTAGCTACTTAATCCATACAAAGGTGATTCTGAATGGCTTGCAAAATTAAAATTTTGTTCAAGATCCACTTTATAACAAAACTCATTTTTTAAAAAACCTACTCCAGGGCAGCAATAATATAATCAAACAGACACTGGATTGGCTCCATCACCATTTGTGGTTCTCAGTATGACTGACAAATCCATGTTCTTAAGTCCTTTTGGAAAAGCAGCAGGGTGAGGTGGAATCATGTTCCATAAAGAAGAAGGCTTTTTTTATGGTCCCAGAAGATGACAAATCCTAATCAATGAGTAGGAAGGATTCACTGGAGAAGAATGTAATGCTGGGGAAGATTGAGGGCCAAAGAAGAAGGGGACGACAGAGAATGAGGTGGCTGGGTGGAGTAATTGAAGCAGTAGGCATGAGCTTGGGTGGACTCCAGAGGATGGCGGAGGACAGGAAGGCCTGGAGAAATGTTGTCCATGGGGTCGCGATGAGTTGGACACGACTTCGCAACTAACAACAACAACAACAACAACAACAAGTCCTTATTTAGTAACCACAACTGAGAGCAGCAACTCGGTCATTAAACAAAGCAACTGCTAAATGAAAACGGATCTGTGCTTATAATCTCCCTTCAGCTTTCCTTTGCTTTACTGACCTGCAAAGACTGTAAATGTGAGGATTGATGGTAAAGTTGCTTTTTCATCACTGCTGCAAATCTAAATAATGATTAAACAAAGCAGTCACTAAATGATGGCTACTTGCACTGCCAAAGGTGGATTGCATTCTGTCACCAAAAGGAGGCAATTGTGTTACTTTGCAATTAAGAACCAGGATTGAAAATCTTCCACTTAAAGGTATAGGGGGTTTTGCTTTTAAAATATGAGGTTAGGTCAGGTTAAAAAAACAAACATTGAGTACTGTGAAGATATCAGCAATGAGATTAGTCACATAGCAGTGCAAAAATGCTTTTGAGATTGTGGAGGGGTGAAGCCAGCAAGTATGTGGAAGTACTTTGTGTCAAAATAAGAAATACAGTTACTTATGGTGGGCTGATTGAATGGAAAAAATGGATGTGAGCATAGAAAACAGATAACAATGTTGTGCAAACATAGCCATTTACTTAGGAGCTTCTGGGGAACCCTAAGTAATTACTGTAGTAAATTAGAAAACACACCCACACATACAGACACATTTTAAATGTTTTCCAAATATATTAAGGGATACTGTTAAAAACAAAGGATTTGGAAAAGGGGACATGGTCTTGATTTGTGTCTGAATGAAAAACCAAGTAGGTAAACTAATCTGACGTATTCTGAGTTTTATTAATGGAGAAAATAAAGTATCGATAAAAGGCAAGCAAATTCAGAAATAAGTGTTGCACTGCATAATGCTGAACAACTCTTCCACATTTCTGAATATTAACTGCTTTTTCAGTGGCTTGTTGCATCTTGGTTACGGTATTCAATTGGAATATATTTTGATATATTACTATTATTACTATACAGCCAAAGATATGTACCATGGGCCCTGTATTAGCTGAATGCACAGCATTTTAGAAGTCGCTTAGGGAACTCAAAGCATCCGAGGCAGATACATACATGTTTTAATTGCATCTTATTTGCAAATTCATTGCAAAGCCAGTACCAACTTGATTAGTGAAACAAGAGTTCAGGCTTGTCAAGTGAACATCTGGGAATGACATCCTGGCCCCAGATAATTGTGACTATGTGTGCATGTGTATATGTGCATCTATAATCCTTCCAAAATTCAATAGGGATACTTTTTAGAATTTTTTTTAACTTCAAATGATTTCTATGAAAGACTGCAACCAGCCATTTCATTCCTGTCCAATCAAGAACTGATATTTATATGTTAGAGTCCTTATCTTTTGATCCTAATATTTAATGAGGCTATTTTGTATTTTGAGAGCTAAAAAAAACCCACAAACAACCATAAAGATCTGGCAAAGGGACAGAGTGGGTAAACATGAAGAAACATGTCGAGGACTTTACTGAGAGGCCCGACTGTTTTATTCTTCCCCAAGTCATGAAACTCAAAAATAGAAACATGAAACTTTAATAGGAAAGAAGAATTCAGTCTTTGCTCTGGAATGCTTAAAAGGGGGAAGCCCTAAATTATCCAGTGCAATCTTCAACCAAGCACTAAATTTCATGGAATTTAGAAAAGTCTGTTATAGAGCCAGAGATCTATTTATTGTTTTTCCCTCTGGATTTTTTTTATAACTATCCATAAGGTTTTCTTTTGAACCATGTTCACATAGTTCTGTCAGCAAGGCTGTTCTAGAGGTAAACCAGGAAGCTCCTTTGAGTGTTCACAATCAAGGAGTGGCTGATGAAAATACACAGATGTCTTGGAGAAGACAACCCTGGACTTTGAAGAGGTACAGAATGGCCTCATAGCAGCTTATTGGCTGGGAGATGACCTATACCTTCCAAAGAATCAGCTAAGAATCTCCATTGCCTGTTCAGAACACCATTAGGGATCACAATTTTGAGCCTGTATGCCAAATCCCAGTTTGATTAAAGCAGTGGGGAAGTAGAACAAAATTGATATGAGATATATATCTCCAGCAATCTATGGGGAAGGGAGAGACAGGTTGTTAGAGGTCTGAATCAATTACTTTATGGGGTTCTCCAAAACCCATCCAAACTTGTACAAGCCACCATATGTTTCAATGGTCATTGAATAAGTGGTTGTTAAATCACCTGTAGATGCTTCCCTGCTATTCATGTTAGCCCTTACAAATGCAGTGAAGCAACACAATTTTGCATATATTTCCAGGTTCTACAGCCAATTGCTGCCAGAATTCCCTTGCAATACTTATTGATTTGAGATCTTTAGGAATTAGAGTAAAATTGACAAGAATTTTCCTAGCTTCTCCTTCTAGCCAAAGAGACAGGAAGACTGATACATCAGTTTTCTGTAAGGCTGGTAAACCAAATATACCTGGTTGTCTAAATATACAGTAGCTTAGCTGACAGATATAGAAATAAATCCAATCTCTAACTAGACAACCTACATTGATAAAATACCCTTTTTGAGGGGTTCTTATGAATATTTGACTGAAAGACTTAGGAATATCTGAGTATGTAGTCTGGATATACTGTATATATCAACCCAAGTTATATTTCTAGAAAATAAACAGGCTTAATCTATCAGCCTGTAACAAAGTAAGGTCTATTTAGCAGTCTGTACTTTAACAGACTTCACATGAAATAAACCAAACTTCTATGATTTATGGCATTGCTATAATTATTTCATCAGCCAAATGATATAAATTGATTCAAATTATATTGTTTTCGTGTTATTATACAAAAGACAGTGCAAATTACATTATCTGCACAATGTACATAATGACATGATACAAATTATATGCATTAATAGGATGACACACTTTTGTATTTAATAGGTATTCATTGTAACATACACTCCATTTGTGTGATAAAACTAGGTTTCATTGTAAAAAGATTTTCTGTGACCTTGGAAACAAGCATGCAAACACAAAAATACACATACGGGAGAGTTTAGGTCAATCAATACTTCCATTCTTTTGTGGGCTTTTTAAGGTTCCTAATTTATCATTTACAAATAATGATCCCATCCAACCCAGAACAGCCAAGTTCAGATGCCAAGTTAGTTCAGTAGCATGTAATACTAAAGGATTTTGGCTAATACTGTGAGTAATTTGGAATGATGTTATTAGATATTACAAAAAAAGATTCCAGACATAATCTGAAGACATATTCATCTAAGCATTTTTCCTGAAGCTTGAAGGTTTATGAACCATTTGAAAAAAGATCCAGCAAATAGGAAGATCAGTGACAAATTTCTAAGTTTATAGAATGGATCATTTGTGGATCACTCTTTCCAGGAATCAGTGGGTACAAATGGTACTTAACTGCCTTAAAGGTAGAGTGTCTTTTGCATTAGGCTAAATACCTAAAGTCCACATGGAGACCATACAGTTTTATAGGCAACAGTATAGAAGTGGTTTATTGCTGCTTCTTCAGATGTGTTTCTGCATTCCTCAGTGTTCCTTGGAAGTACCCATTCAAAAGCCTAACCAGAATCCACCTTGATTACCTTCTAAGCCCAAACAAAGTTATCTATGAGCCCTGACTTGATAATATGAACAGCTGTTTGTGGTTATGATTGTTACCTTTGATTCAGTGTTGACTCTTGGCAACTGCTTGGACAAATCCCTGCAATTTTCTTGGCAAGGTTTTTAGAGGTGTTTGTCATTGGCTTCTTCCTAGGCTGAAAGAGAGTGACTGGCCCAAAGTCATCCAGCTGGTTTTGTGCCTAAACTAGGATTAGAACTCATGGCCTCCTGGTTTCTAGCCTGCTGCCTTAACTATTAAAAAGTCTGGCTCTTTTTAACAGTTTAGGGATCTTCTAATGGCTCAGAGCAGCTTAACACTGATTTCTCTTTGCTTCTGGTTTCTCCACCCTTTGGGCTTAGAAATAGAGATAGGCCAGCTGAAAAGTGATCTATTGATTAGTCAGCAGCATCCACCAATCTCTTCTTAATTTTGCCCACAATCAGTAAGGATAGCATCATTGTTGCAGTGACCAAATAGGAACCAGCAATGAGGAAGCTGAGTTTGGAGATTGAGTAGTTCTGGATAGCACTGTAACTTAGCAATTTAGCCACCTGGCAAGTTACCTAATTGACAAGTGATAGGAAAACAAGTCATCCCCAATGCACCTCATTCTAGAAAAGCCAGAATAAAGGATGCAAAAAGTGTCCCTCCCACCAAGGGCAGTCTAAATAACCATGCCCAATCTAACAGCTACAGGAACTGCAGCTGTGTGAAGTGGACCCAAGAAAATTAATTGCTATGGGGAACAGTTGCAAACCCTCAGGAATAATAAAAGTAGTAAAAGCAACAAATGGTACCAAGCGGAAGCAGCAATATATCCCTCACTCCCTTCATTAGATTTAATGGTGACATCATTAGCAGCATCCACCAAACAGAATTGGGTCCTCTGAACTAGTTAATATCACCATTCTGGACAGAAAAATATTACTGTGTTTTCAAGAGACTGCAAAAACTATTATTAATAAAAGACCTAACATTCTTTGGGGGGAAAAACAGTAAACATGTGTTGACATATTAGCACAGCTAATATCTGGTCCTGGGAAATGCCAATCTGGAAATACAAAAACAGATATCTATGTGGAGGCCAGATGCCCAGTTCCTTCTGAGGCTCAAAGCAAAATCTCACAGACAACAGTTTCTAATGACCAGAGGAGAAGGCATATAGATACTGCAGTGACCAGTGTGGTCAGGGAACTCCTTGGCAAAAGTTGAGCTCCCCAACCAAGTTCCAGGCAGAGATTGTGGCCAAGGTACAGCTAAACTAGCCAGCTGTAGATGTTGTTATGCCCATCAAAGAGCTGAATAAGCCTAACTGGCTAATTGGAAAGTTGGCATGGATGCAGATAAGTGGGCCTGTGGGTGGTCGGTCCATTCCTCTCTGCTAGCTGGTAAATTGTGTGTTCCTTCTTTGGATTTCCTGGCAAAGCCAAGATAATAATAACTCTCAGTTCATTTGGAGGGGTGGGGAAATAAACAGCTTGAGTTTGGGGATGGTAGAAGGCTGGTTCTGCCTACCAGCAGTCATGCCAATTGAGAATTTCAGCACTGTCTCTTTCAAGGGGGGACTTTTAGCCATGCTGCTTTTTTCCTCACACAGAGAATTCTGTAGTTGATTTTAGGATAATACAGACATTCTGGTACTGTTAAATAATTTCACATTTCCCTCTGAAGCTGGCAAGCTGAGAAAACAACAAACAAGTGAATTTCTCAATTAGTATAGGGCAATAGAATCTTGAAATCTTACCAAAGTAATTCCCTGCAGAGTTTACAACTACTGGGGTAATTAAGGCAGAGCTATTATGCTACATATAAATTGTACAGGGAAATTTCTGTGGTGGGTTTTCAAGATGTTTGAGGACCTTTTGTTCTTTAGCATGGTTTGAATCTCAACTAATCAATTTAAGGCATTTATGGACACACGTTTTGGAGTTCCACACTGCAGGTTTACAAACCTTAGCATTCCTCACCACATGTCATACGGAGTGGATTCCATCTATTAGGTAATGATTCAGTGGGATGAACCTATTTTCTGTTAATACAGAGAGAAGTAAAATGGCCATTTGCTCATTATTTCAATATCTTGTTTAACTCAGTAGTGCGTTCCACTTACATTCGCTACCGGTTTGGAACCGTGAGCATGCTCGCGTGTGGTGCTTCTGTGCATGTGCAGAACCTTCTGCGCATGCACAGAACGTCTGTGATGATGTCTGAGTGGGTGGGCGAAGCCTCCCACCGCCGCCACTGCTAGTTTGTCCAAATCAGTAGAAACCCACCACAGGTTTAACTTGATAACCTTCTTTCATCCCCTCTTTTTCTGTATCTTTTGGAGATGTTCATAACATTTCTCTTATACATGCATGAGAAGAAAACTATTTCATTCCTTCTCTGCTTGGCAATCTGTCATCCAAACTATATCCCTCCCTTCTCTTAAAACCATACCCTTGTTATTAATCTGCCCTAAGGAAAGCAAAGGCTTGAGCTGTTCTACCTTTGTTTGTGGCCTGTTCTGTTTGCTTTTTAGTTGTTGCTATTGACATGCCCAATAGTTAAATATTGAAAAGAAGAACAGTTTCCTACCATCTTTTAGTCCCAACCCTGCAGAGTGGAGGGCAAACATTTTTGCCTGGCAGATAAGATTTATGAACTCTCTGCGGGTCTAACAAATGGCATTTCTATTTTGGCACATTGCTCAAGTGGAGGCTTTGGATTGGTTTATATTGGAACCAAACAGCAAACCTCTTTCCCACGTCTCTGTTCCTGGTCTAATGAAACAAAAGGGTTAGGAAGACACAATGTGTGTGTGTTTGTTTAGCTTATCATTGCAAGTTATAGCTCAATTTACTTGAGCAATTTAGCTTCGTATTCCAGTTTCAAAGGGATGCAAGGCCTCATTCAGTTATTGTATTCTGTATTGCACATCACTTTGCCCTGTTTTTTGCTTGGTGTTGTATTTTGCGTCTAATTAATGCAGCTTTCAAATGCCCATGCACTCTGCAGAAGAGGTTTTATTTTATTTATTTATTTTTTATTTTATTTTTTCGACTTATATACCGCCCCATCTCCTAGGACTCGGGGTTTACAGAATTTAATAGATATTTCAAATAAATCAGAATAATCAAAATAATTTCTAACTTAAAATTCGAAATAAAA
>JANHFP010010268.1:5786-15787 GCA_032468135.1 Calamaria suluensis
ATGTTTCTATGCCAAAGTTGGAAGGTGATCTGAAGGGCCCCGACATTGACATCAAAGGGCCCAAGCTAGACATTGACGTTCCAGATGTTGATCTTGAAGTCCCAGAAGGAAAGCTGAAAGGACCCAAATTTAAAATGCCTGAAATGAACATCAAAGCTCCCAAAATCTCCATGCCAGACTTTGATTTGAACCTGAAAGGTCCGAAAGTGAAAGGAGGTGCGGATGTTTCTGTGCCAAAGTTGGAAGGTGACCTGAAAGGCCCTGAGGTGGACATCAAAGGGCCCAAAATTGGTGTTGATCTTCCTGAAGTTGACCTTGAAGGTGCTGAAGGAAAACTTAAGGGTCCTAAGTTTAAGATGCCTGAAATGCATTTTAACGTTCCTAAAATCTCCATGCCTGACATAGATTTGAACTGGAGGAAACCTAAAGTAGAAGCTGATGTTTCTATGCCAATGGTGGAGGGGGATTTGAAAGGCCCAAGTCTAGACATCCATGGTCCCAAAGTAGATATTGATGTCCCTGATGTTGACATAGAAGGGCCAGAAGGGAAGTGGAAAGGGCCCAAGTTTAAGATGCCTGAAATGAACATCAAAGCTCCCAAAATTTCCATGCCAGATTTTGACTTGAATTGGAAAGGTCCTAAAATGAAGGGAGATATGGATGTTTCCGTGCCAAAGCTAGAGGGGGATGTTAGGGGACCAGAATTCGATATTAAAGCACCTGAAATAGATATTAATGCCCCTGATATAAGTATGGAAGTCCCAGAGGGAAAGATAAAAGGTCCTAAATTTAAGATGCCGGAAATGCACATCAAAGCTCCAAAGATCTCCATGCCAGATTTTGATTTAAACCTCAAAGGTCCAAAACTGAAGGGCGATGTTGATGTTTCTGTTCCAAGTCTAGAAGGTCCAGATGTGGATATCAGAGGTCCCAAGTTGGACATTGATGCACCTGATGTAGAAATTGAAGGTCCCGAAGGCAAGTGGAAAAGTCCCAAGTTTAAGATGCCCGAAATGCACATCAAAGCTCCCAAAATCTCCATGCCAGACTTTGACTTGAACCTCAAAGGTCCCAAAATGAAAGGAGATGTCGATGTTTCTATGCCAAAGTTGGAAGGTGATCTGAAGGGCCCCGACATTGACATCAAAGGGCCCAAGCTAGACATTGACTTTCCAGATGTTGATCTTGAAGGCCCAGAAGGGAAGTTGAAAGGACCCAAATTTAAAATGCCTCAAATGAACATCAAAGCTCCCAAAATCTCTATGCCAGACTTTGACTTGAACCTGAAAGGACCTAAAGTGAAAGGAGATGTGGATGTTTCATTGCCAAAAGTTGAAGCCCCTGATGTGGACATTCAAGGCCCCAAAATGGACATTGACATGCCTGATGTTGACTTGCATGGTCCAGAAGGTAAAATCAAACTCCCCAAATTTAAAATGCCCAAGTTTGGGATGCCTGGATTTAAAGGAGAAGGTCCTTCAGTGGATGTGACCATACCGAAGGGAGAAGTGGATATATCTGGTCCCAAAGTAGATATTGAAGCACCTGATCTGGAAATCAAACACCCAGAAGGAAAACTGAAAGGCCCCAAAATGAAGATGCCGGAAATGCATTTTAACGTCCCCAAAATTTCAATGCCAGATATTGATTTGAATTTGAAAGGCCCAAAACTCAAAGGAGATGTGGACAGTGACCTTAAAGGACCAGACATTACATTGAAAGGACCTGATGTCGAACTGGAGACACCAAAAGTAGACATTGAAGCAAAACCCAAGAAATCAAGATTTAAACTTCCCAAGTTCAATTTTTCTGGCCCCAAACTTCATACGCCTGAAGTTGATGTGAAGGTTAAGAAACCAGATGTTGATATCTCAGGACCAAAAGTGGGTGTTCAGGGTCCGGATGTGGATATTCAAGGAAAAGCGAAAGGTTCTAAGTTTAAAATGCCATCATTGAATATTTCCTCCCCTAAGGTCTTTATGCCTGATGTGGAATTAAATTTGAAAGGACCTAAATTAAAAGGGGACCTGAATGTTTCTGCACCAAGCTTGGAAGGAGATTTGAAAGCTCCTGAAATTGATATCAAGGGTCCCAAGATGGAGGTTGGTTCGCCAGAAGTTGATCTTCATGGCCCTGAAGGCAAACTCAAAATGCCTAAGTTTAAAATGCCCAAATTTGGAATCCCAGGCATCAAAGCAGAAGCTCCCGATGTGGACATAACCCTTCCCAAAGCTGATCTTGACCTGTCGGGCCCCAAAGTGGAAATAGAAACTCCTGACCTAGAAGGGCCAGAGGGGAAACTGAAAGGTCCAAAGATTAAGATGCCAGAAATGCACTTCAAAACTCCAAAAATCTCAATGCCAGACATAGACCTGAATCTGAAAGGCCCAAAATTGAAGGGCGACATCGATGTCTCTGTGCCAAAGTTAGAGGGTGACTTGAAGGGCCCTGATGTTGATATCAAAGGTCCAAAAGTAGATCTTGACCTTCCAGATGTTGACCTTGAAGGCCCAGAAGGAAAAGTGAAAGGGCCCAAATTTAAGATACCTGACATGCACTTTAAGGCTCCCAAAATTTCCATGCCAGATTTTGACCTAAACCTGAAAGGACCCAAATTAAAAGGAGATGCAGATGTGACCTTACCAACATTGGAAGGTGATCTGAAGGGTCCCCAGGTTGATATCAAAGCACCTAAACTTGACGTAGATGTTCCTGATATTGAACTGGAGGGTCCAGAAGGAAAGTGGAAAGGACCCAAATTTAAGATGCCCGACATGAACATCAAGGCACCTAAAATTTCAATGCCAGATGTAGATTTCAACCTGAAAGGACCCAAACTCAAGGGAGATTTGGATGTCTCAGCCCCAGGACTGCAAGGAGAACTTAGAGGACCAGAAATTGACATCAAAGGTCCAAAGTTAGATGTTGATGTCCCAGATGTTGATCTACATGGACCAGAAGGAAAACTGAAGATGCCAAAATTCAAGATGCCCAAGTTTGGCATGCCTGGCTTCAAAGGGGAAGGCCCAGATGTGGATCTAAGCCTCCCCAAAGGAGACCTTGATGTTTCTCTTCCCAATGTTGAGCTTGAAGCACCAAGTTTGGACATTGAATGCCCAGAAGGAAAAGTGAAAGGACCCAAATTTAAGATGCCTGAAATGCACTTCAAGACACCGAAGATATCAATGCCTGATATTGATCTGAACCTCAAAGGTCCAAAGTTGAAGGGAGATGTTGATGTTTCTGTTCCAAAGCTGGAAGGTGACCTGAAAGCGCCACATATAGATATCAAAGGCCCCAAAGTGGACATTGATGCACCTGATGTTGAACTTCATGGACCAGAAGGAAAGTTGAAGATGCCCAAATTCAAAATGCCGAAATTTGGCATGCCTGGCTTCAAAGGAGAAGGTCCTGATGTGGATGTAAGCCTCCCGAAAGGAGATCTTGATGTTTCTGTTCCAAAGGTTGAACTGGAAGCACCATGTATGAACATTGAAGGCCCAGAAGGAAAAGTAAAAGGGCCCAAATTTAAGATGCCTGAGATGCACTTCAAAACTCCAAAGATCTCAATGCCTGACACTGATGTGAACCTGAAAGGTCCCAAGTTGAAGGGAGATGTGGATGTGTCTGTTCCTAAATTAGAAGGTGGCCTAAAAGGGCCTGATGTGGATATCAAAGGTCCCAAACTCAACATTGATGCACCTAATGTTGAACTTCATGGACCAGAAGGAAAGCTGAAGATGCCTAAGTTCAAGATGCCCAGGTTTGGAATGCCTGGCTTCAAAGGAGAAGGTCCAGATGTGGATGTAAGCCTCCCTAAAGGAGACCTTGAAGTTTCTATTCCCAAAGTTGAGCTTGAAGCACCAACTTTGGACATTGAAGGCCCAGAAGGAAAAGTGAAAGGTCCCAAGTTTAAGATGCCTGACATGCACATCAAAGCTCCCAAAATCTCCATGCCAGACTTTGATTTGAACCTGAAAGGTCCGAAAGTGAAAGGAGACGTGGATGTCTCAGTACCAAGCTTGGAAGGAGATCTGAAGGGCCCTGACATTGAAATCAAAGGGCCCAAGGCTGACTTCAATGTTCCACATGTTGATCTCGAAGGCCCAGAGGGGAAGTTGAGAGGACCCAAATTTAAAATGCCAGACATGCATTTTAAGGCCCCTAAAGTTTCTCTGCCTGATACGAACTTGAAAGGTCCAAAGCTGAAAGGTGATGTGGAGGTATCTGTGCCAAAGATTGAAGGTGACCTGAAAGGCCCAGAAGTAGACATAGATCCTCCTGACATTGATATTAAAGGACCCGAAGGCAAAATGAAAGGCCCTAAATTTCAGATGCCTGATTTTAACATCAAGGCCCCCAAAATCACCATGCCAGATTTGGACTTCAACCTCAGGGGCCCTAAACTGAAAGGAGACGTTGACCTAGAGGTATCTGCTCCCAAAATAGATACTGATTTGAAAGGGCCAGATTTTGATATCAAGGGCCCCAAACTGGATGTTTCCGTACCTGATGTGGAATTGCAGTGTCCTGAGGGAAATCTCAAAGGGCCAAAGTTTAAGATGCCTGAAATGAACATCAAAGCTCCCAAAATCTCTATGCCGGACTTTGATTTGAACCTCAAAGGTCCCAAAATGAAAGGAGATGTCGATGTTTCTGTGCCAAAGTTGGAAGGTGACCTGAAAGGCCCTGATGTAGACATCAGAGGTCCCAAACTAGACATTGATGTTGGAGGTCCTGAAGGAAGTTGGAAAGGCCCCAAAATTAAGATGCCTGACATGCAGATTAAGAAACCCCAAATCTCCATGCCCGATGTAGAGTTTGGTCTGAAAGGTGATGTCTCTGGACCGAAACTCACAGGAGATTTGAAAGGTCCTGAAATTGACATTGGAGCTCCCACTGTTGATATCCATGGTCCGGATGGAAAAGTAAAATTACCCAAGATGAAGCTCCCTAAATTTGGTGTCCCTGTGTTCAAAGGAGAAGGACCTCAGTTAGATGTCAACCTGCCCACTGGAGAGTTGAATGTGTCAGGTCCTGATGTGAAACTTGGAGCTCCAACTTTGGACATCAAAGGACCAGAAGGACAATTGAAGGGCCCGGCAGTGAAGATGCCAGAAATGCATTTCAAAACACCTCAGATCTCCATGCCGGAGATTGACTTAAATCTGAAAGGTCACAAGGTAAAGGGTGATGTGGATGTCTCCGTTCCAGGAATGGCCATCCATGGCCCAGGAATTGAAGCTAAAGGTCCAGAGATTGACTTGGAATGTCCGGATTTGAACGTTGAAGGGCCAGAGGGCAACATTAAACTTCCGAAATTTAAGATGCCAAAATTTGGGTTTGGAGTGAAAAGCCCCAAGGCTGATGTGAAATCTCCCACTTTGGACGTGTCTCTTCCAGAAGCTGACCTGAACGTTGAGTCACCAGACGTCGCCATTTCTGCCAAAGGGAAAAAAGGCAAATTCAAAATGCCCAAAATCCACATGAGTGGACCTAAAGTCAAAGGCAAGAAGGGTGGTTTTGATGTGAGTGGAGAAATGGACGCCAATCTGAAATCACCGGATTTGGAAGGAAGCCTCTCAGTCCCAGAAGCATCCCTGAAAGCAGATGCCAACATCAAATCCCCCAAGGGGAAGAAACCAGTCTTTGGAAAACTCTCATTTCCTGATGTTGAGTTTGATATCAAATCACCCATGTTCAAGGCAGATGCTTCTATGCCTAAGGTGGAAGGAGAGCTGAAGACGCCCGAAATAGACGTGACATCACCCAGTGTGAAACCACCCAGTTTTGAAGCTTCCATTCCCAGTGGAAGCGCAAGCGTCAACATGGGAGGTCCCAATATTGGTATTAAGGCCCCCGACTTCAAGCTCTCGGGCGAAGGCATTGGCCTGGCTGGTCCCAAATTGGAAGGAGACCTGAGAATCCCCAGTGCTGAGGCCAACCTTACCATTCCTGACATCAACCTGAAAGGTCCATCAGTCAATGTACCCTCCATGGATGTTTCTACGCCTTCCATCTCTGCCCCCGGTGTTGATGTTCATTTGAAAGGACCAAAGCTGAAAGGTGATGTTGATCTCCCAAGTGCTGAAATCCAAGGCCCAGGAGGGAAGCTGAAATTCCCCAAGTTCAGCTTGCCCAAATTTGGGAAGCCTGGAGTGAACCTAGAAGGGCCAGATGTAGACATTCAAGGACAGTTGCCCTCTGCACACCTTGATGTCTCTTCCCCACGAATTGGAGGAGATGCGAGCATTCCCGAAATGGACATGAACCTGAAAGGACCAAAGCTAGGAAAAGACCTGGGTGTTTCTGGTGAGATTAAAGCTCCAAAGATGGACATCGGCATGCCAGATGTTGGTGTTGGTGGATTTGAAGGGAAGTTTCAGATGCACAAGCCTTCGGGTCTAGACATCAATCTAACCACTCCAGATGTTGACATGAGAGGGCCGAAAGTGAAGATGACTTCGGAAGGAGGCATCTCTGGACCCGAGATGGACATCAATCTGAAAGGACCAAAGATCAAAGGAGATCTCGGCATTTCTGGTAGCATGACATCCCCCAAGGTGGAAGGCTCTGGAGGCGGAGTTAAACTTCCCTGCATGAAACTTCCTCAGTTTGCCATTGTTGGTGAGGGAGGCAGCATGTCAGGACCACAGATCAAAGGACCTGAAGTTGACTTTGATTTGAACATGAAAGGACCAAGTTTGAAAGGCGATGCCCAGTTTGCTACTGACTTGAAAGGTCAACATGTTGGACTGGAAATGCCAGGCATGAAGATTTCTGGCATGGACCTGGACACTGGGACCCCTGATATCTGTCTGAGAGGACCTTCCCTCAATGTCTCAGGCCCAAAGGTTTCTGGGCCAGACTTTGACATCAATCTGAAAGGGCCCAAGGCCAAAACACCAGAACTACATGTGGGCGCCAAAGGAACGGGGGACCTTCACTTTTCTGGACCAAAGAATGGAGGCGATATCAGTGGTCCCAGATTCGGCATCAAAGGTCCTTCTCTTGGGATGGATACTCCACAAGGCCATCTAGAAAGCTCAACTGGGAAGGTGTCCTTCCCCAAAATGAAAATGCCAAAATTTGTGTCGGCAGGGCAGGAACCGGTGGGAAGGGAAGTCGGGGTCGATGTTGAGTTTCCCCAACAGCCACAAGCAAGCGTCCACGTCAAGGCAGGAACGGTCGAGCTGGAAGAACCCGACCTGAAATTGAAGAAATCAAAAATCAAAATGCCCAAGTTTGCCTTCTCCAAATCCAAAGCCAAGGGAAGTGTGGGCTCTCCAGAGGTCTCAGTGTCTGGGGCCGGAGTTGAAGGAGAGCTCAAAGCAAGTTTGGGGTCCTTAGAAGGTGAGGTGGAAGTAGGGGAAGCCGCCGCCGCTTCGCCCAAAGGAAAGTTCTCCTTCTTTAAGACCAAAAAGTCTCGGCACCGGTCGTCCTCCTTTAGCGACGAGCACTCCTCGCACTCCACCCCGACTGGCACGCTGGAGCACGAAGAGAAAGGCAAGCACGCCAAGCTCAAATTTGGCACTTTTGGCGGGATAGGGTCAAAAAGCAAAGGGTCTTACGAGGTCACGGGAAGCGACGACGAGGCAGGGAGAACCCAAGGCAGTGGAGCGTCTTTGGAGTCCAAAAAATCCCGGCTGTCCTCGTCCTCCAGTAACGAAAGCGGGACGAAAGCCGGCTTCCGAGTGCCGGTGGTCGAGTTGACGGTGGCGAAAAAGAAAGAGTAGTCCAGGAAAACGCTCGTGTACATAACGCCCCCTTTTCCTGTACATAATGTCCCTCTCGCCCCATCGCCCTCTCCTTCTCCTTCTGTACATATATATTTTCCCACCCCCTCTGGCTTCAAATACTTTGCAATGAAACAGGTGATCGACAGTGAAATCATAGGGCTTTGAGAGCAAATTGATTCCTGTTTTTATTGTGAGTAGGGCAGGTTCCACTGAAAGATTTCAATCTTCCAGAGATCTAAATCAACTCCAAACTGATACAGCGGTGTCCATGGTCATCTAAGGGCTGATGATGAGCAGTTTATATACCATTCGGCATGATTTTCACAGGGCATGCTGGGGTCACGAATACCCCTAAGTTCTTCCCAAGTGGTCTTGGCTGATTTGCAGCAAGAACACATGTATTTCTTTCTTTTTAAAAAAAAATAAATTAAAAAAAAAACTTTTTTTAAAAAGAAAAAATTAAAAAACTTTTTTAAAAAAACTTTTTTAAAAACGATTTTTTAAAAACAATTTTTAAAAAAAAGTTTTTTAAAAAAGCAGCAAATGCCTTAAAGCAAACAGGGTTCTGCCAGCTGTATCAGTTTGAATTCAGTCAATATATATATTAAAAAAATCCTCTGGACTCTGCAGACGGAGAAGTGATGAATTTTGAAAAGCCTGAGTTATGTGATATTTAAAGCTGTGCCGTAGGGAAGATAGATGTACAGTTTTTTGGGGGAGTATTTTGGACGATTTTTTTTCTTCTAGTCAGGCCAAGGATTGTGCTTTTCTATGCTACAAGAGCTTTATGTTTACCTAAGCAAGCTTTGATTGAGATATATTATATATATATTTCAATTCACTGAACATCTTCAGTGCTGATCCATGAAAATGTGTTAATTTTAACTACTAGGGGATTATTATTATAATTTTTGCTTTTAATTGCAAGGGGCTAAAATGTTTTATCCTTCAAAATTATGGATATATGAAAAAGGAACACTGCAAGTATACAGAAAGCAAGTAAGATGTGTCACATTTGGGCCTTTGCAACAAAAACAACTTTTTCATTTGATAAAACAGCTGAACCGATTTCAACCAAATATCCACATGTAATTTATTTGTTGTTCAAAAGTCGCCTTGCTGTTGCAAACCAATTACAAGCCAAAAGTCCTTACGACGTCATCTTAATTGTTTCTGTATATTCCTTATTTTTGTACGAGAAAAAAAGTTCTCTTAGCTGAGGAACAAATATTTTTTTGTCATTAATTCCTCCCGACAGATTGCAAATTGTTATCTTTTTGTCATTAACTGTACCTTGATTATAGAGCAAAACAAATACAAAGAAAACTATTTTTCAGCACTTTAATGGCAAATTAATTGAGAATGTATGGAAACAGATCTTGTAAAATGCAAATAAACTGTTTATTAACCTTTTAACCTCTGCACTTTTTCTGGATTTTTGTTCTCGTTCACTTATTTTCAAGCAAGGCAGAGCAGACAAATCTACACAGGCAAAAATAGATCTTCCAGTCTGGAACCAACATTGTCCTAATCAGCTGAAAAATCAGTTTGATATATTTACAGGTCACAGATTGACAGAGCTGGAAGGGACCTTGGAGGTCATCCAGTCCAACCCACTCCCCCGCCCAAGAAGGAGACCCTACTGCATCATTTCTGACAAATAGCAGTCCAGTCTCTTCTGAAAGCTTCCAGGGATGAAGCTCCCACAATTTCTGAGTAACAGAATGACAGAGTCGGAAGGGACCTTGGAGGTCATCTAGTCCAACCCCCACCCAAGCAGGAGACCCTACACCATTTCTGAGAAATTGCAGTCCAGTCTCTTCTGAAAGTTTCGAGGGATGAAGCTTCCACAATTTCTGAATAACAATAACAGAGCTGGAAAGGCCCTTGGAGGTCATCTAGTCCAACCCCCATGCCCAAGCAGGAGATCCTGCGTCATTTCTGACAGATGGCAGTCCAGTCTCTTCTTGAATGTTTCCAGGGATGAAACTCCCACAATTTCTGAATGACAGAGTCGGAAGGGACCTTGGATGTCATCTAGTCCAACCCCCAAGCAAGAGACCCTATAGAGCCAGCTATGACCCCTATATGACCCCATAGGAACCTGACAACAACCAATAGAATACATGTTCTTTCACAGAAACAGGAAGCTCAAGTGCAAAGCTCAGAGAAGGTATATATATATATGTCGCTAATTTCTGCCTGGATAGTCTCTTGAGATGAGCTGAAAGGCAAGGGGAGCTGTGATGTTCCCTCCCATAA
>JANHFP010010272.1:98447-115890 GCA_032468135.1 Calamaria suluensis
CAAGTAGAAAAAAATAGGGACCACCTTTGGTGGGAAGGTAACAGTGTTCCGTGCACTTTTTGGTGTTTAGTCATGCCAGCCACATGACCATTGAGACGTCTTTGGACAATACTGGCTCTTCAGCTTTGAAACGGAGATAAGCACCAGCCCCTAGAGTCGGAAATGACTAGCACGTATGTGCGAGAGAAACCTTTACCTTTAAGTAAGTAAGTAAGCTGCCTTGGAGGATCTCAAATGGCCTTTTTGGTAGGCTACACTCCATGCTTGATCTGAGATGATCTGAGGGCGAACCATTGTTTTATGCATGTTCATTTAAGACTTGACAATCAAAATAAATGCATTGGAACCATCTGAATCTGTAATTATCTTGCATAACAAAGCCTTAAGAAAATTACAGACATTGCATTGTCTTGCTTTGAAGATGGACTGCAGTAGGCTTGATATAAAAGTTGGTTCTGGACAAGATTGATGTTCTTAGCATTGTTCTTGATGTTCTTGATTTGGGATGAAAGGATTTATTCAGGTCAGGAATGTCAGAATAATATTTAAGAGAATCTGTATTCTAATAACAGCTTAGTCAAAGGGAAGCACTGCCTGAAGCATTGGCCAGTTTTTTAATTTCACCCAGCAGCTAGCACAAACTTCTTGTTTCAATTAAAAGCTGAAGCTGACATATCAACCTGGTTACTAATAAGAAATTCTGGAGGACATCATTGTAGATGATGGAAAAGAGGCTCCTTAGACTATACTCTTAAAGCCACATTTGCACAACATGTTAAACCACCTCGGCTAGTTAATGTGAATGCATATGCTACGTTCTTACCTTAATAATTACATCAGCTTAATCAGAATGCACAACTTCTCTGATGTTAATTGTAATACAAAAACACGGGCTAGTCACCATGTCTGATGAATAGTACTTAGAATGTTAAAGCATGGCCAGTTGTTGGTTTGAAGATGCTTTTGCACCACACCTTTATCTACTCTTAATTTATGTGAATATATAGTTCCTGTAGTAGGAAGTGTGACTTTTGAAGATGGAATGCCGATCACTTCTGGTTGACGGGAAACCCTGGTTTATTAGTTGAATGCAGATTTTAGTTAAGTGTTAATGAGGATTGATGTTCATCCTTGTTTGTCTAATCACAGGGAGTCATCCTCCAAAGCTGAGCTGTGAATGGAACAGGGGAAATGAGATACAGCATGTGTTCACTGGTTTAATGTAGTGTACAAATTGTATGCCATTTATATGCATGCTCAAGGGACTTGGAGATGCCATGTTATTTTCATCCATATGTTCTTTAGTGAGACGGGAAGTTGGCAGACAAGAATTTGGCAATCTGGTTGCTCTTCAGCTCATAAATATTAAAAGGAAAAGATGGGAGCAGAACACAAATACCAAGCAAGACTGAGGACATTAATTGGTATGATTAACTGGAGCCAGCCAGTCAGGCTCTCCTATGAGCTCCTTCAGTCTCTTGTCTTCTTTCCATAAGAACTATTCTCTTCCATCCGTTTCACTGTTGAAGGATGCTGAGATAGTCAGTGCATGAAGACAGAGAGGTTGATTGGAATAATTTCCCTCCCACTCAAATTATCTTGCCAGTGAAGCAGAAAAGACATATACAGACACTGAAGGCCTGTAACAGGAGCTTTGTTAGAATGGAAAAGACTAAGCCATTGGAACTTCCAAGAGGCTGCAAAGGATATGCTTTTAAGGATCTTAAAGTAGCAGAATGTGAAATTCATTCTGGAAATTTATAGAATTGATTGAAGAATCAGCTGGCTTGCAAAATTCTTTTGGAAACAAACAGTAGTGGTGGCTAATAATTATTTAAATTTTACACCCCACTCAAAATCCAAGTGCATAGGTTCATTCCATATTTCCTTTTTGCCAAATTCATCAGCTCTGATGCCAAACTTCAGACTCCAAACTGCTTTCTAAATTGTGTACAATTCATAAATTGCTCACTTTTACTTTAAGTGTTCATTAGAGAACTAAGTCCATTGGATATATCATTTACTTATAGAGTAAGATATAAATTATATTATAAACTATATTATATAAAGTATAATATAATAAAGTATAATATATTTAGATTATATACTCTCATATAAAGATATACAAATTATATTCTAAAGCCAATGAAATTCTAGGTTGCATTAATATAGGGATAGAGTCAAGGTCAGTACCATTTTATAAAGCCTTAGTAAGACCATACTTAGAATATTACATCCAGTTTTGGTCACCATATTATTAAAAAAATGTTGAGATTCTGTAAAGGGTGCAGAAAAAAGCAATAAGGCTGGTTAGGAGGCTAAAATATATGAAGAACGGTTACAGGAATTGAATATATCCAGGTGGGTTTTAGAAGGTTCGGAGTAGTTCCAAGAACCGGTAAATACCATCTCTGACTGGCCCCGCCCTATCATCTGCTTCCTGAGTCCCAGCTGATTGGGAAGAAATGGGGATTTTGCAGCAACCTTCCTTTGGATTGGGGATTGAATGGAGATTTTAGAGTATCTTTCCCCTGCTACACCTACCAAGCCATGCCGTGCTCATAGAACCAGTAGTAAAAGAAATTGAAACCCACCACTGGATAGGTCTAGTCTAAAGGACTAGGGGTAACAGGAGACCTTTATTTTTATTCTGTGAGGAAGCAGCTGGAGAAATTTTGCTTGTTGTTTCTTTTGTTTGAAAATCATACTAGTAACCATCAGTTTTCAGCAATTATATTCAGAATAGGCCCTAGGAAGTGGTTGGAGGCAGCCGGTAGCCCTAAGACTGTAAGTAGCCATCCCTGATCTAAATAATTTGCTGGACAACAACTCCCAAAATCCTATTCAGTAGGTTGTGTTGCCTGTAGGTGTTAGGAACTTGTTTCAAATAATAAAGAACTTAGAAGTTCTCTAGATACACTTTAACTAGATTTCCTCTGGCCATCACTAGTCTTCTCTGATTGCCATAGCAACAGTTGGGGGTAGCTCTGTCTCATTCTACAGACCTGTTTTACTTTTCCTATAGCATTCCATTACCTATAGCAGGGGTGTCAAACTGGATTTTTTTGAGGGCCAGATCAGCATTGAAGTTCTCCCGTGAGCCAGCTGAGAGTAGGAGGGGAGATGAGATGGATGCCTTCTGTAGCACCCTCCTGGCCAATACAGAGCGTGGGGGATCATGTGCGCCCCCCCCCCCCCATGCCTCATTTGGCTTCCATCAGCACTCTGCTGGCCTTGTCAAGCCCTCTTGAGGCCTCTGTGCAGCCTGTTTTTGGCTGGCAGAGTGCTGCTGGAGGCCGGGGAGGCCAAAAATGGGGCAAGGGGGGGGGGCTACATGCGGCCACCCTGTGTCCCGTTTTGGCCGGCAGAGGCACCATGGGCCAGTCCTTAGATATTTCCAGACTGGAGTCATGGGCCAGATTTAAGTACCCCTCGGTCTGGATCTGGCCTGCGGGCCCTGAGTTTGACACCCCTGATCTATAGTATTTTTTTTTTGTGGCTAATAAATGACTCTGAGCCACCAAACTCTTAAATCACCAATTTCTGTGCCCATTCCGTTCTGTGTAACTTGTTTGCCATTTGTTCCAAGAGTGATGGAACTACTTTACGTATAGCTTTAATACTGTATGTACTGCCTTGCCTTCCTGTTTTCTGTCATCGTTGATGTAATCCTATATTAGAAAATTCAGGTTCTTTAGCAAAGTAATCTCTCTACCATTCAGTTACCAACTGCCCTTTTAAGAATCCTCCCTGCTCTGTGTAATTATTTCCTGCTTCATGGTTGTTTCCTATATTGTTTTTATGATTCTTCCTCTTGCTTGGCTACAGCCTAAGGCTCTTGAATAGAGTATGGTTCAACTCTACTTACCTTACACTGTTCATTCTTTTACAGATATGACAAAAGGGAAGACCTCAAACCGGGCGACCCACTTATGTTTTCATATACACATGTACTTATGGAGATGAATTCAGCTCACTTGTCACATTACAAGACAACTCACAAAGTTCTTGTGCATATTCCTGGCACCAGTGGAATTGGATTAAATTTTACTGCACTGCCCCCTATTACTTTAAATTTGAAATCCAAACTAGTATTGTTGGAAAAGCTTCCTGTTTCTTTTGGAAAATAAAATTTACCATGTTTGAAATAGTTGTGTTGCACTAATTCAAAACCTTGATATGTCAGTGAAAGATCAATACTATTTGATCCTATTCATTTTCCTTCCATGAAAAACTTTCATATACTGCATGTAATGCTAGCTACATTTCAATGCATACATTCAAGACATTTTCATATAATTACATAGGAAATATACTAAATAGTTCTTTTTATGTAACACTATGGGTGTTGTTTGCTTTCACTGTTTTCTACCATGTGGAAAAGTAGCACAAAGTGCTATTTTGGGCTACAGTATAAAATTCTTATGTTGTCAATAAGCAAAAAAATCTCACACACCTAAACCAGAATGCCATTAGGTTCAACAGTCCGGAAATTAATGGATGCTATTCATTTTTATCTGTTGGATGGTTTTGCTCATAGACAGTATTTGCATATAAGGCAAGGCCCATCCTTTCATCCTGGTACCATTTCTTAACCAGGTTTTATTTTCAGTTATCAGCCATGGAGTAAACATGAAACAGTTATGGGAAAGCCAAGCTGGCCTTAAAAGTGTTAAGACAGCCAAGCACAAATTTTTAAAAATGCCATTTTGTTTTAATTTCTTACAGATTTTTAAAGTGATAACTTCCAAATAAATATAGAACTCGATCGTTTAAGTCAGCTATATTGACTGTTCTCAGTAGCCAGATGAAGCAGTGGTTTAGAAAGTAAAATTGTGGGATGATCCACAACTTGTAATTGAAGATATGCGAGAAAATATCTTACATAACTCTTTAAAATCATTCATTTTTAATCAGTGTACCTTGGCACAGTACAGTGCAAATTGACTTAGATGCAAGAAATATCCTGTAAAACTGGTTTAACTACGCTGATGTGTTCTTTTGTATGCTATTGTACAAGTTTAATCAATTTTGTTGTTCTTTTACATCAAAGAAAACGACGTCTTCCTTGATGTACAACTTATCTATTCACAGAAGTTGCTATTATTCAGAAGGGAAACATTAACTCTCATAAAAGCCTCTGTGTAAAACCTACAAAATTTATTGGGTATCATCTTGTTTTGTACAACAGGCATTGCTAAGAGTCAGCTACTGGAAGTTCTTTAAAATACCGCTTGGTTTGTTCAGGAAGAAAGTACTACCCTTTCTGCAATTGCCACTTGGCAATCATTTAATATGAATTGAGGTGTTCATGTCTTATATGTATAATCATGGTTATGGTATGAATATAGTTGTGTGGCACCTTAACAAACATGTTCATTATAAAGGCTACTGCAAAAAACAAAAAACATCCACAAAAGCTTATAATGAAACGGATTGCCATTCTGTAAGATAACACAAGATTGGAAGGGTTTTTTGGAAGGGGAAGAGAAAACCAGCATATTTCTATGATGATTATGGTCATAGCATAGTTAAGATTGGTACTCAAAAAATACCTGTGAAATGTTAAATGACTAGATATAGGGGAATCTATATTTCTAGAATTATATTTTTAGGCCCTAAATGTCACCTTAAGGCATATGAAAAATATATTTCTTATTACTAAAAATTATTTCTAGCCATGAATATTAAAACTATAAGGTCTGATGCAGTATTTTGTGGTCCCAATTTTAAGATTGATGTTTCAGAATATTTAGTTTTCCACACTAGCTGAAGTATGTGAATGTATTTTATTATATTTGAGCTGTAAAGATCTGTGTTAACATTAGCAGAATTATTATCAGAGCAACTCAACATACCTTGTTACAAAGAATGAAATATTGGGCCCATGACACTTCCAGTGTCATAGCCCCATTCTGCCCACAATTCTGACAATTTTAACATGGCCTGGTTTTATCTTAAATTCATTAGAGTAACATATATAAAGTTAAATCGAGTAAGATTTACTGTATGTGGTCATTTTTTTTAAAAAAAAGCTCAATACTGTACTTACTGAAAATATTTTAAATATATTTGGTCCATACTGCATTGTTACATCAGACATCTCATTGTATGGCAGACAGAAATACTACAAGGTTTGAAAGAACTGTAGAAACCTGCCTTCTAATTCTTATTCAAAAGGAATATCCAAATTATGCCCATAAACTTTCCAGAAAGTCCCCGTTGCATTCTAAAGGGGGAAAAATGGCTGATGTAGACTCATTCTCTAAAAATTGCAAATAAGATGTTTAATTTCAGAAACTGAATCCATCATTTATAAATACACTAAAACATAATAAATGCAAAAATTAGTCAGAGGTACAGTACAGTATTTTAACAAAACTACATCTTTCCTAAAAGCTGTAGTTAAATTCCCAAAGAATTTTATCAATGCATTGGGGGATGAGGCGAGGGGGAGAAATATTCTTTTAAAATGTGGACAGCAAATGCAAATGCTGTCTGAGGATTATTAAAGTTCTACAATATACTACTTGGCTGATAGACACTATCAATTACGGTCAGTTCTACTATATAACATTCTATGCAAGACTCCTGTCTATGGGCTGTGCAAATCCTTCAGGTGCATGTGAAGTGCCTGTGGATGCAAGGACAATCCGATGCAAGCCCTGCATGTTCTGAAGCACCTTTTCCAAAGTATTTGCACAATCTTAGAAAGGATATTCACTGAAAATCAACTTCATGTAACAGAAATAATGGAAAAATGCCATATATAATTTTCAGTTACATGGGAAACATCAACTACATTTCCCCAAGAAGTAATGTTTAATCCATTCAGTTGTAAAAGACTTGGCATGATGCCTTTTCTTTATATTTTTAAAAAATCTTTCAATGCACTGCATTAAATAACAAACATTAATTGGAAAAATTTGAAAATAAACACCCAAAAAACCTTATAAATACTCAAGCTCTAATTCAGTTACAGTGTAAAAAAAAACCTGAATAAAGACCATGAATGGCAAATTTATAGATTATTGTATAACTGGTATTTCTTAATAATTCTAAGTTTAGTCAAATACTAATTCAACCGCCATCTTTAGTACATACATAGTTGAACATAAGTACATTAAGCCTGCAGTTAAAACCTGCTAAATAGGAAGATGGCTTCATTTCCACCTTTATATACAGTTTTTTCTGCAATTAAAGCGATGTTCAGCTAATATACAGTACCTGGTTTCTGTTTTGTTTTTTTACATAATTGAATAAAAAGCTACATAATAGAAGTTTTTACATCCGTTTTGCCACTCTATTCAAAAAATTTTAAAATTCCATTTACAATATTCAATTAAAAGCTACATTTATTTAATAGTTGGGACAAAGACAAGGCTAATTCTAATAGGATTTTTTTTAAAAAAAGAAAATGTATATATACACTATATCTGGCCTGAAGGACTACTGATAAGGCACATGTAGACATAGAACTGAAAAATATAAGTTTCAAACAAGAGGCATTGATTTAGCTGTCATACATGACCCCTAAATGGAGCAATTAAGTTACAAATATAGTAATTATCCAGTGAACAACAAGTTTAGACTGGCAGCCTGTTAATTAATTTCAATACTGGAAGTATATCAAAGGAAGATTTACTTTCAAAAATATAAGTTTTTCAAAGTGTTCCATTGTTAGTCTTGACTGACTAAAGCTGATGCTCTCATTGGATGTACTGAACAATCTCTCTGATGGAACGATGCCTGGAGGACAACCTAGGAATCGAACAGCCAGTTTTGACAATACTGGCCAAGATGATTTCTTAAAATTCCAGTAAGTGAGAGGATCACAGTTATGCTCAAGCACTTCTTCCTCCAGATATAAAAGCACAATTTCCTCTGGCAACTTTGTATTTTCTTTTGGAAGTTTTGCTTTTTTCATATCTTCCATCAGTGACCAAAGACTATTGTTCCCGTAAGAGATTGTAGATGATGAACCTACTATAGCACAACCATTGGAAACTGGTTTATCATCATCTGAGGTAGCATTTAGTATTTCTAGCTCCCTGATTAAGTCCTGTTTATACTGTTCTGCTTCTTCTTCTGTGAATAAGGAAGTCTTATAACGAGGGTCTAAAAGTGTAGCAAAAATGTATCTTGGATCATGAAGTATGGAGGATAACCTACTCACCATAGCTTCTTTTAAGGACTTTAGCATAGTATCTATGCCCATTGTTTCCTCAAACAGTAGTTCAATTTTGCGGTTTAGAATATGAATCATTGGAATTACTTGGCTTAAAGTGGACATATGTGTACTCATCTCTCTACTTGCAACTTCAAATGGTTTGAGTGCATGACAGACAGACTGCATCACTTCCCACTGATCACAGCTTATTAATTCCCTGAAGCTACACTCTATAGACATTTCATCAATAGCTCTTTTCTGTTCAATTAGCCTTTCAAGCATATGAAATGATGTATTCCATTTTGATGGGACATCTTGGATTAGCTGATGCTGTGGCAAATGATATTCTTTCTGCAGCTCTGCCAATTTCTCTTTTGCTTTTGATGAGCGATGGACACGTTCACATATCTTTCTGGCAATGCTAAGCAAGTTCTGCACCATCCTCTGGCTTTTAATAGCTTCATTCACTATGAGATTCACTGTGTGACAGAAGCATTGCACACTTGAATGTTCCCCTTCATTTAAAGTTTTTCCTATTGTCTGATTATCTGTAACAGTAATCCCAAGCTGTAGCCCAATTGATGTTATCCAGGTTTCCCACCAATATTCTAGTTGCTTCTGAATGCTGATACCATTATAGTCACAATCAACCTGTGAAACATTTAATAAAGCTGAACAATGGTAATCTTCACACTGAGGCCGGACTTGTGACCCAAATGTTACCCAGTGAGCTGTGAGAGTTAGATATTCCCGAGTTTGATTGCTCATCCATATTCCAGAGGTAAAGTGGACTACACCACTTTCAGCTTCTTTAAGATGTGAAACAATTATTTCTTTCACACTATCATACATATCGGGAATTGCAGTATGAGAAAAATAAGATGGTGAAGGCAATGAATACTGAGGTTGCAAGTATTCAAGCAATCTATTAAACCCAATATTATCTACAAAAGAATATGGCTGAAGATCAAGTGCAATCATTTCAGCAACAAGAGTCGTAATTTTTTTGGCAACAGGATGCGTGTCAGAAAACTTGTCAGTGGTTTCATCAAAAGATGAAGTTCCCAAAAGATCTGTGCTCAGAGGTACGTGATTATTTGTAGATGAGGACAATACTGGCTCTGAGGCATCTGGTTTTAGGACATGGTTATGAAACCGTTGTAAATGTCTTAAAAGGCAACTGGTACCCAAATTGGTTGGCTTTTTCCCTCGACTTATTGTACGTCCACAGTGCATACATATTACTTTAGTTGAATCTGCAGAACAAATTGAAAAATGGTTCCACAGTTTTGAGGTCTTTTTGCTACTAACAGGAAATATGACTTGAGTTTCATTAGTAACCATCGTGGGCAAGTCAGTCAATTTTGAAGCTGAACGTTCTGCAGAAGCCAAGGTAGCATAAGGAGAATTTGCTAAACTGACATCTATAAAGTTCTTTTGGATTCCTATGACTTCAGGATGCCGCCTGTATAAGTGTCTTGTCAAATAACTTGTGCCTAAATCACCTTTTTTTCCATGGTTTAACGTACAGCTGCAGTGTCTACATATAACTTTTAGATTATCCCCTGGAGACAAAGAAAAATGATTCCATACTTCAGCTTTCAGCTTTCGCATGATGCGTTTATTCTGATGAAAAACAGAGCCATGTTGCAATAACAATGGGCTTTTTTCAGGGGAAGAAACTAAAGAAGCTTCCCCTATATCCTCAGATGATGAAAACAATGAGGAATCCTCAATCAGAGTATCTCCCAAAGGAAGATTGGAATTATTTTCTTCAGCTATTCTGTCTGGAGAAGAGCAAACAGATGTTGGTTCTTTAGCTAATTTTCCAGATGATGTAGAACTTGGGTCTCCATCTGAAGCCAATATAGGTGGTAATAAAGTTGGAGGAGAAGAGTACAGAGGGGGTATGCTTGAACCTCCTCCATTCTCCTGTAGAACAATAGAACGATGAGCTCTCCACATGTGCCGTATTAAGCAGCTCGTTCCAAGATCTTTTCCATTCTTACCTCTGCTGAATTCATTCATGCAGTGAATGCAGACAGCTTTTGAGTTATCTAGAGGAGATAAATAAAAATGTTTCCATACAGCAGATCGTCTCCTTGAACCAGATGTAGTTTTAGGAACTTGAACAGTTTTCTCTGCTATATTGTCCACCATGTCTTCACACTGACTGTTGGGCAGATGTAGTGACAATCCAACACCAGCTTCTTCTTTAATGTTCTTTTCAGTATGTGACAAATCTGAAGGTATTTCTTCAATAGAAACTACAGAAACAGATTCCTCCATAATTTGATCTGGGGATGGAATCTTAGAACAAGTTTTAATTAATTTTATAGGAGTCAGCACATGAGTTAAATCTCCAGTATCTGCAGGCTGAGGTGGCAATAATAATGCAGGAGATGGAGAAAAGGAAGATATAGCTGGTATATTTCCATTTTCCTGAATGAGTACAGTTGGATGAGCTCTCCTCACATGTCTCATTAGACAACTTGTGCTTAAGTCTTTCTCATTTTTACCTCTGCTAAATTCTTTCATACAGTACATACATATTGCTTTGGTACTGTCTCTAGGAGATATAAAGAAGTGGTTCCAAGCAGGAGACTTTTTTCGGGAACTTATGTTTCTATTTGAAAGAAGACTCTGTGTTACAGCTTCCATTGCTACATCATAGAGAGTACTGCTATACTGGGAAAAAAGAGAACCATAATCATCCTCATTCTTTGCAGAGATGAATTTGTCTGAGTTGTTACGGACAAAATTATTTTCTCTGTCATCCTGTTCATCACTACTGTCGATCTGCCTTAGATCTTCTTTTTCAGTTTTTATATCTATTGTTTCTAAAATACAATTACTATCATCTTCTGGTTCCACTTTTAAATTGTTGATTTTATCCATCATCAAATTATCGCTGATTTGTGGAGACTCTGCTATATTTGTATCCATGGTTGAGCTGTTATTTCTGCTGCATATTCATATCTTAATGAAGATTGGGAATTCAAATTAAATGCATTTTAAATCACGTAAAAAGATAAAAGTAAAACAAAAGATTGTGTTTAGGCTCTGCTCTCTGACTCCCAGGATATTTAGATTTCCAGATTATATATCATTCTTTATAGTGCTGGCACTATATTCGTTGTGTTGCAGGGTGGGAAGTCAAGAAATAGTTGAGGATACATTCAGTTCTACCGTCTGCTTCTATCATCTAGAGATAACAAAGAAAGTTAAATGTCACACTTCAAAGTTTGATTTATTCTCTTAAATAAGTAATAATCTCCTTATTTCTTTAGTTTTAAGTTAAGAGAAAAATAACTAGCAACATATTTTGAGACAAAATACCACTGTAGTTATTGTTACTCATGGCAAGAATTCAAAGATCTAGTTTAAGTTTTTTCATGGGCTATTTTACTATTAAGAATTCTCTATTTATGAAAATATTATTTTGCCTTAAGGTTTTAAATTTTAATAAGACCTGTGCTGGAAATTGCATTCAGAACGATTTTCCATTAAAAGTAGGATATTCATTTATCTATGTATCTATTTCTACATTTAACCATTAAATAATGACAGAAAATGTTAGCTATATAAAATACAAATATTTCTGAATGTTGAACATATAATCAACAATAACAATATGTTTATCACAGTCACAAACTATAATTAGCTGTTGGCTTTGTAGAAAGGAAAGATGAAATAGAAGGGACCATTGCAATGCTTGTTTAACTGAATTTTTAAATTATTATTATTTTCCTCTTCCCAATCCCCTTCAGCAAAACCCAAACAAAAATATATGAATTTTTTTGGTGGGTTGGATCCAAACTTTTGTGTAAATGCGTTTTTAAACCTCAATACAGACAAGGAACTGAGTACTCAGTTTATCTGACATGAAGCAAACAGAGAGGTTATATTTCAGTTCCTACCTTCATCAATTTACCTTCTGTCATCAGTAATTTCCCTGCCCAATCTGGATAGCAAGTTTGGATAAGGTAAATGTATTAACTGAACAAATGTATTTTTGTTTTGTATCATTATAGTAACATAATGGTGGATTCAATTATATTTTGATGTTTGAAATGCACTAGGTTTATAGGCAGAAAGTGGGATATCATAATTATCCTTCTCATCCCATTCCTGTGCATAATTTCATGAACTATTCATGTCAAGTCCATGGATTCCTATATTTTGCTAATTGTCTATTTAGTTTCCAAAATGTTGACTTTGATATAACACAATATGGATGGAAGAAAAAAAGTGAAAAAACATGCTTTTCTTCTCAACAAGAGATTAAGAAACAAATAAAAACTGTAAAATACAGCTAACTGAAATAAATTAGAGCAAAGGAATTTACCTCTCATTATGACTTGTAAATATTTTACTCTATTCAACAAAGTTTATCATATTATTTCACCCACCTCGTAGGTTTCATCCTTCTAATTAGGCCTCATGAACTAGGAGACAAAGTAACTTTCACACTTTACTGAAAGAAGAGATCAGCATTTTCTTTAATCCTGTACAAAAACAAATAGCATTTATGTTACTATTTTTTCATGTTTATTACTACTCTTTGTAGAAAACTTTTGATGGAGGCACTAATGGTTTAGCAGTTTCAGATGTAATGGGAAACATTTTTTTAAGTGCTAGGGTATCAGACTCCTTTTTTACTTTCTGGACCCTATGGTTATTTAATTATGAAAATATCAATTTGCAATTTGATAATCTTGATTGTAAAAATATACAAGCTATAATTCTACATATTTGGACAACAAAGAAATTGTGCTTGTAAAATTAAAATTTCAATTCATGCATTCTGTGTAGGGAGAGAAAAACACCCACCCACCAAAATGCTATATTCTCATCACATATTGATTTACTGCATATTGTAAAGATGGCCTACACATTACTAATTAGCAATTTGAATATAAAAACCAAGTAATTACATCTGAGTCAAAAAAGGAGCTCAATGTTCTATCTATCTATCATAAGAAATGTCTAATAAAGGCTGACTTTACAAGTACTGATTTCTTATGATATTAGAACAATTAAAATTCTCTAAGCGTTTTGTCAAACTACTAAAGTCAAAAACAGCAGTTAAAAGGATAGTTTTAATCAGTTTCCCTATGCCCATATAGTAGCGGAATCTGTAGTAGCTGTTTTGATCAAATTATACTGGGAATTACATCATCCATTTTATTTCTGAACCCAATATAAAATACCAGACTTGTTCTTTTAATACTTTTATTAACCAAGTTATATTATCCTTCCTGCTGTGAATCAATTGCCCATTTAATTTATGGAATACCATGATGCAACATAACATACCAGCCAAAGCATTTATTGCAGCTTATTTTTATTCTCAATTATAACTGCTTGGTTCATGTACCAAGATTTGCTTCTGACTTTGCTGATTTTCTTTTCTGAATAGGGTATCTAATAATGATATGGTTTTATAGTCTGTATGAGAGACTACAATAGGAATAATAATAGTAATAACTAAAGGTAATAGTAATTATTATCCCAAGTAAAAAGATAGGTAATAGATGAAAATATTATTGGAAGAATACTATTTATAACAAATTATTTATCCTAGTCTTCATCATACATCTGAATAAGGGAGCAATAAAATATTTTAACATATAAACACATTTTCAAAATATTCAAACAAGATACCTCTACTTGCTACCTAGTTGTATTTTTATAGAAGAAAATCATGCAATTATTTCACTTTAGATTTTGGGCCTCAAACTACACACATACTAAAAAACCATGGCTTTTCACTACTATGCTAAAATATCTAGTAGCTGCATTCAGATAAGCCATGGTTCATCATAACAGGATGAACTTAAGTCTCTGCACTCTAGGACCTAAGGACATAAATTTAGTTTCAGATTTTCTATTTTATAAATTAATGATGGCTTGTTCCACTTTCCAAATCTGACAAATTGTTTCCAGTCTTACGTATTTTTTGAATAAAACCCAATTTTCAATGTTTTTGTATGTCAGGTCTGTCAAACTGGCGGCTCACAGGCCGAATGTGTTACCCAGCTCCTCAAAGGCAAAAATGTTGTCATATGCCACGATTCACAATCAAGTTGACACCCCCAATCTATATATATAACTTGCTAGATTTATATTCTATGGCAAGAGCTTAAGGTGATACAAATGTTTAAAAATGGTAAAAGTTTTGAGTTTTGACAGCTTGACCTATGATATTTAAATAAAAGGTCTTTTGGTCATTTTTGCACTAATAAAGAAGAAAAACATGAGCTCTGAGGTGAGTTACAGCTTATTTTTATCAGAACCACTGTAAATTGTGATTACAGCTAATATTACATATGGCTTTTACCATCACCTTATACCGGTAGTAATTTAAGATAATTAAGAAGTAAATGCATGTATTACTTAATATAAATTCCAATATACAAAAATTAGAGTATACAAAGTTATTATCCACTTTTGTAAATATATGCAAAGGATAAAAGTTCATCTACAAATTAAATCCATTATGGTAGTTGTATTGACCATAGATGCAAAACAGATATATAACTGGGAAATTATTTTCTTAGGACAGTTGTATTAGTTGTTTCTGAAGTTGGTTTAAAAAATACTGTATGTATAAAAACAGAGTTACAGATTTATTTTCTGAATTAATACATATCTTTTCAATAATTCTAACCCTAAGGGTTAGGGTTAGGGTTATTGAAAAGGAACATATTATTGTCTTATTTAGGACAATTTAAGCAAGGTTTGTCTATATAGGTAGTCCTTGACTTACAACCACAATTAAGCCCAACACTTGTGTTGCTAAGTGAGATTTGTTAACTGTATTTTGCTCCTTTTACAACTTTTATTGCCACATTTAAGTGAATCACTGCAGTTGTTAAGTGAATCTGGCTTCCCCATTGACTTGGCTTGTCAGACGTTTGCAAAAGTTGCATGATCCTAGGATACTGCAACTTTCAGAAATATGAATCAGTTACCAAGCGTCTGAATACTGATCACATGACCATGGAGATGCTGCAATAGTCGTACGTATAAAAATGGTCATAAGTTATTTTATTCAGTTAGTGTAACTTTGAATGGTCACAAAATGAACTGTTGTAAGTTGAAGTCTAATTGTACTTATTGCAGAGCTACCACCTAAAACATGTCTAGGGAATGCAAGGATACTACTTCTAATTGAAGATCTAGAAACAACTGGAAGGTGTGAATGGTGGGAAAAAAACCCAGAATGATAAAAATAGAATATCGTATAACAATTAAATGCAAAATGAATACTTTCATAAAATTAAATAGCTAAAGAGTGTAGTCTTTGCTAAACATACACATAACTTTTCCTAGACTGAAATAGTTCACATTCTACAATATACACAATCACCTTGGGATTGTAATTTCGTTTTACTAGTTGTTTGTGTAAAGAGTCCCTAACAAGAATAGCTATATCTTAATGCTCTTGAATGTTGTCATTTAGTCAGGATGATGAAAGGTGTTATATTTTCAACAATTTTTAAAGATTCTTATTTATGGAACGGATTCTCATTTATGCCAGTAATAAAAAAAACCCTATGAAGAAAATACTGAATTGTAACTCTTTATTTTTGTTAATTTCTAAAATAAATTCTAATTCAATTAAAATTATGGACAGTTGGCTACAATCCTAGGTTAGATTGTCTATAAAAACGCTCTATTGAGCAAAGAAATATATTTTTCTGAGCAAACGTGATAAAACATTTGATTTGTGACAAATCTTATTTACAAATCAGGTTGCAATCAAGTGTGGGCATACACGTATGTGGAGGTTTTAAAGTGCCTATGTCCAGCAAGATGTGGCTAGGCTATATATTAGTAGCAGTTACCCACTTTTTTCAAGACTGAGATCATGGGGTAATTTTGTTACATACTCCATGATCTCTTTGTTTGTGCAAGTTCAGTAACAAGTTTTTCTCTCCTACTATGTTCCTATTTCTATGTTTACCCATCCCTCTGAAGTAGCAGTCTTTAGATTAACACAAAAAAATCTCATTCCATTCATCCTAAATTATGAACCTTGAAAATTTAAAAATATGTCTGTTTAAATGGTTACGTAAGATATTTATATTGGAACCCATTTTTCCTGCCAGTAAATCTCAACCATTTAAAAAAAAATCTTAGATCTATTCACATTTATGCTATTGCAATGATTCAAAAGACATAGAAAAAAGTCATGGAAGATTATTTCAATATATGATTAGTGTGGTGAGATTATTATATGCACATAGATGAAAATATTAGGTACTACCTACCATGAAGGAATAGGGTAATGATTATTGACAGAACTGAATGGCAAAAACTAACTTATTTGAATAAAGAAATGTCATTATTGATATTCATCAATGACTAGAAACTGCTTGTGGATTTTTTGAACAAAAAAAAGCATGGCATCTTCTGGGGTATTTGAGGGGCTGCATCAAAGCATTGAGTCTTATATGTTTCAATGCCCAGTTACATCCATAATCCTCTTGATGATTTTATCTAACAACCTAGTTGTTAGATAAAAGTTCTCAATCATCAAATATTCCCTCCCCCCCAAAAAAAAAACACACCCAACTTCATATGGGAAGCATTCCAATTGGATAATGCCCTGCATTTTACCATTTACTTATTTATTTATAGAAAACAATCGGGTTACTAACTAAATACTTCAATCTTTTTTTGGGCTTCAGAGTAATTTCAGCCATGAACTTTCCCCCACGGGGCACTTTCTTCCACCTGAAGAGAGACCACTTTTAGGACTGCAGAAAAGACAGGTACTAGCTATGTAAAAGCTGGGTGGAAAAAGGTAACATTGTTATTATTATTGGCCATCTAATCCAAGGGTCTTGAACCTTGGCCACTTTAAGCCTGGAGGACTTCAACTCCCAGCAAAGCTGGCTGGGGAATTCTGGGACTTGAAGTCCTTCAGGCTGAAGGTTGGAGACCCCCCCCATTGTAATCAACAGAAATAAGGCCCAAAAGGCCTTCCTTCTCATCTGGATTCTTCAAAAGAGGATTACCTCAGTCAGAACCAAGTCCAGGAAAGAGGAGCTGGGCTGCTTTTTTAAAAGACAGACAGTCCCTCCCACCTTGCCACCCAAACGCGCCCCCCCTCCCGAGTTGTTGACAAAAGGACGAAGGGAAAAAAACAATAAAATAAAAATAAAAGGTGCGGTGTCAGTCCACCCAGCACGGCTCAACAACACTTTCGTCTTCTCCCCCCCCCCCCCCCACCCCACCCCACCCCCCCAAAGGGCCAAAGAA
>JANHFP010010278.1:0-12604 GCA_032468135.1 Calamaria suluensis
ATTTGAATGAAATAATGCTTTTCAGAATCCTTTTTTTCTGGCTCCCTTTTGATTTGTACAAATTATTCTGTCAATTTCTTGTTTTTCCTTACACACACACACACACACACACACACACACACACACACCACAATATACAAGTTTCTGAGAAGCCCAGTTATCATGCTGTGTCACAGCAAATGTTCAATCTGTGACACACATTGTTTCCAAAGGGGCTTAACTGCAGCCATAAAAGGCAGAGAAGCCTATCAATCAGTACCTTCTAAGTTGATGGGCTTTCCTAGTAGACCCTTCTATGTACAGATAGTAGTTGACTTATGACCATTCATTTAGGTCATAACCTAAATGTCACTTATGACAATGCTAGAAAAAGTTATTTATGACAAGTCTTTGCACGTAAGACCGTCACAATCTTTCTGTGCTCACATCGCCACAATTCAGATGCTGGGCAACTGGCATGTATTGATAATGGTTGTGATGTCACAGGATCTTGGGATGGTCATTTGTGACCTTCCCAGTCAGCTTCCAACAAGCATACTCAATGGGTGTGTGTATGTGTGTACCAGATTTACTTAAACATGGAATTCACTTAACAAACATGGCAAAAAAAAGTTGTACAATCAGACATGGTCATGTGATGACTCACTTAAAGATACCATCAGTTAGCAACAGTAGTTTAGGTCCCAATTGTCATATAAGGGCTATCTGCACAGATACAGGAATTTTCATTCTTAGTTCTTAAATTTAAGGCTGATAGGGGTTGGACCATATAGGTTTACTTATTTGAAGGACATTTTTGTATCTCTTTTCCAATAACTGAATTTACAGGCATGGCATAACAAAACTGCAGACCAGTAACTCATCTACTATCTAGCATTATAACTGTCCATCCATCACCCCATCTATATGATACCATAACAAACAATGAATCTCTGTGAGACAGTTCCAAACTTCAAACCCTGGGAATGTTAACCCAGCCTTCTCCTGTTTGGGCATTGTCAATATATGTTGGAACTGCACTTCCCAGAATTCCTTGCCAATGCAGATGCCAAGTTCTGCTCTCTCCCTTATTCCACTCCATATTTACATCTTGTGACCATATGGTGGTAGCATAAACACTTGTGAATAATCCTGAAAATGAGAAGCCAAGCCCCGAGACAGGTTCTTATTGCATAATTTTGCAGTTTCAGCTTTGTTTGCAGTGCAGCATAATAGGATTTCTTCTTGGACTTCATTCTTCCTCCCACTCCCTTTGATGATCGTTTAATGACTGCACGTTATGTCATCAATCTCCCAGGCTGAGTGGCAAGAATGCACCATAATAATTACAAGAGTGCAATGAGCTGGTGGCTCATCAGGAGGAAATTTATATGGCCTTTTGCTTTGTAGCGTAAGCTGCCTTGAACTATGAGCTCAGCATTTCTGAAGCGCCTTATTAACAAGTCTTGGCAATGCTGAGTAAAAAGCCCATTCAGACTCCCCGGTGAAAGGTTTTGCGTCATGTACTGCAAATGTCAAGAACAGAAATGGTGCTTCCTGCAATGCTGGTATCACCTGCTTCTTCAAAATCCACAAACATGTACCCCATGAAATAACTGGGGTGTGCACAAGGCTACCTTGTACAGAGGGCAAAACTCTTGCAAGGTATAATGCTGAGAGGGGCACAATACTGGCAATCTTCTTATTTTTTCCATTGATTCAGAACAATTCTAATAGAATAGAGCAGAACACAACAGAACACAACAGAATATATATTTTTATTGGCTAAGTATGATTGGATACACAAGGATTTTGTCTTTGGTGAATAGGCTCTCAGTGTACATAAAAGAAACAAGAGTCATAATCAAGAGTCATAATCATAATAGTTCCTATCTTACATACACTGACCATTCCCATCAGCCAATTAATTGTGTATGAATTCAAACACTATGCTACACATGAGGGTTTAGGGTAGGTGGGGACAGTGAGTTATAAGTGGTCCAACCAGAGAATGAGATCCACCAGATGTATAGTAGTGGCAATGTCTGAGAAGGTCCTGGGTTTTAGGACTTCTTAACAGGACTTATATTCTATCTCAATATAATTTATTGAGTAAAATCTTCTTAATTGTTGGACTGTGATTATTTGTAACGCTACCTTAGAAACAGGCCCACCACACAGTAGTGTTCATTAGTTAATTCCTAATGATAGGTCAGGATTGGGGTTTTTTTTTGGCCTATTTTATTTTTTTCATGGGTGGTCCTTAGACTCTACTGTGTGTTTGAATTAGATAAAATCATTAATTAGAATAAAAAAATGCATAAGATATTTATTCCAAAAACATGCTTTGCCATTTATATGCATCTTTCCCATGTCTCCCCCTCTCTTTACATAACAGGGCTCTCTGCCTTTTTCTTTCTTTCTTTTTCTTTCTTTTTCTTTTTTTGAGAGAGAGACAAAGGTGGGGAGAAAAAGAGGAACAAAATCCACAGAGGAAATTGCATTTTCACTCACTTTGATGAATGTTCTGAAACAGGATCTTGGCAGGAGTTTTTGTTCTTCCTAGCTAGGCAGTAGCCGAGAAGGTCAAGACAGCAACTTTTCTGACTTTCCTTGTGTGGAGGCTTTTGAGTAGTTTCTGGATCATCAACAAAACCTTGCCTTGGACAAAGGCATAATCTCCAGCTTGTTCTGTAGTGCAGAACAACACTGGCACCCAGTGTTTAGATGAAATCACTTTCTAAACCTTAATCTTCCACCCCACCTCTCCTTTGCTTTCTCCAATGGACAAATCATGGTACATAGTTTGATAGGAAAAATACGGGAAGGGAAAACATGTTGATTTTCTGCTATGTCATCTGGTTACTCTTGTATCAAGGCAAGGGTAGAGATGCCTTCTTAGACAAATTCAATGAAGTTCAATTAATATGTGATTAACTGAACCCAGAGAGAATTACTCAGTTTGTATATTATACTGGACAATTGCAGTTTGGGAATCATAACAAATGGCATAGCATAATGTGGGAGCCCAACCAAAAGATTAAATAAACCATGAATTAATACAAAGTGTGAATCTAGTGTTCTAGAAGTAAGAGGTAGAAGCTCATCCGAGGGAAATCCAACCTGGAAATAAGAAGGAATTTCCTGACAATAAAAACTACTGAGCATTAGAACAGTTTGTCTCCTGGAATTTTCACTGGGGGTTTTCAATAAAAGATTTGTCCAGGATGGTTTAAGGCCATCCATAAACCATCCTTGGGCAGGGGGTTGGACTAGTAGATTACAAGACAGTCAGTCTCCTTTGATAAACCTTGTTGTCCAGTAAAATCAGCCTACGGAATGCTTTGTATGTTGACTTGAATTCCTGGAACAAAAGTAGGATGTATGTGTCTCTCTCTCTGTGTATCCATGCATACATACATATGTGCATGTGTATATCAGCTAAATAGAAATATAAATATATTAGGGTGCTATGGCTATGTCAGGGAGCATAGAAAGGTAACCCAGTGTCCTGAACTAGGCTTTAGGATCTTAGGTTGCTAATCCCAAATCAAGGGAAATGCTTTTAGCTACAGAAGCAAACATATTTAATTGGAAATAATATTTCATATTCATTCTTAAACTTTCAATAAATACCTAGACCAATGATGGCTAACCTTTTTGCTGTCACATACCAAAAGTGGGGGAAGCACAGGGGGGTTGCGCACATGTGTGCCTGCGCCCATAATTCAGTGTATCTGCTCCCCCACACACTCCCCCTGCTTTTGACACACAATGGCATGGTGGACACAGAAGGCTCATTTTTTGCCCTCTCCAGGCTCCAGAGGCCTTCTAGGAGCCTGGGGAGAGCAAAAATGGCCTTCCCTTCCCCCTGGAGGCCCTCCAGAGCCCAGAAATGACCAGTTTCCCAACTTCCAGAGGGACCAGAAGGCCCAAAAACCATCTGGCCAGCACACATATGCATGTTGGAGCTGACCTAGGGCAATGCTCACATGCCCACAGATATGGTTCCACATGCCACCTGTGGCACCTGTGCCATAGGTTCACCATCACGGACCTAGACATAGAAGTGAATTGTATTATGGTGAAGGAGGAGAAGGTGAATGGACTTTCAGTTTCCTTTATCATGCTGGTCAGATCCACAGTTCACCAAAAAAAATGATTTTTTTACAGTATAAAATGAATCAAATACCTGTATCTTCAAGACAGATGATGAAATATGCAAGTTCATTACTGCCCAGAAAAAAGAAAGAAAGAGAGAGCAAGAAGTTTCTTTGTGTCTATTTTGTTTAGGGAACAAAGAAACAGAAAAGAAGAAGAAAATACATTTCCATTTAGCTTTAGCTTTCTTGGCCCTAATGGGAATGAATCATGACGTACAAAAGGGGATAAAATGAATTTTTTTTAAAATGTGCCATTATTTCCTCTTCCTTAAAGCTCACTGGGCACTTATTCTGAAGCTTACAAAACTTTGCTTTTGTGACTGAAACACAAAGTATGGAAACTTAGATAAAAGCCGCCCAAACAGAATTGTCCTTATTTAGTCAAGAGTTCTGGCTAGAGACAAAGCACAAAGAACTTATCGGCTGAGAAAAAATAGTAGCAGTTGCTTTTGAAGACAGACCACAGCTTCATGACAGGATACATGGTCTGCACAGGAAACATTTCACATCCAGCCCCAGCTGCCTAACTAGAGATGTATTGGAAAGAGTGAAAGCTGGAGGGAAATGTTCATAAGATCTTTCACTTCCATGTTGAGTGCATTTGCATGCAGAGTTCAGGAATCTCCAGCTATTGGGATCAGAGACACATCTGGAATTATGACAGGTCATGGATGCTCATCAAATAATTTTGATGGACAGGGGGCTAGTCAGATATTGGAGAACATTAATTACTGAGCTTATTCTCAAATATCTCCACTAGTGCTGAAATTCTACCAGTTCACCAGAAAGGAGGGATACTTAGGAAAACCATAACTAAATATTTTAATTCTCTGGTGCAGGAGCTGCAACTAAAAGATATATGGAGGGAGCGTAACCCGATATCAAAACAATACACTTTTTATTCCAATTCCCAGAAATTCTGGTCCAGGTTAGATATGGTATGGGCACAGGCAGAAATTAACCAAATAATAGGGACAGTAGAAATAGGAGTGAATACTTGGTCTGATCATCATCCAATGATTTTTACAATTAAAGGAGAAAACCAAATAAATAAAAGGTGGTCCATGAATCAAAATTTAATAAAAGAAAAGGATTACAATGTATGGATTAATAAAGAATTAGAAATATTCCTGAAGTGTAATTGGAATGATCAGACCACTATTCAAAATTTGTGGAACACCACTAAAGCTTTCGTAAGGGGGTTAACCATAGCTTATAATTCGAAAAAGAACAGGATGAAAAGGGCAGAACAAAACAAATTACAAAGTATCTTAAGAATAGTAGAAAAGAAACTTCAAAATGATGATACAGATGGGAAATTGATACAAGAAATAGAATTAATTAAACACAAAATTAACCTACAAACACAGGAAGAACTAGCAAATAATTTGAAATATGCTCGACAAACATATTTCGAATACGGAAATAAACATACATACAGACATACAGACTAAGAAAGCAACAGGAGGATAGGATAATTCAAGGGTTGAGGGATGTACAAGGTGAAATTCATTTTGACCAAGGTAAGAAGAAAAAGATTGTAGAGCAGTATTATAGTAATTTACATAAAGAGGAGGAAAATAGGAGAGAAAAATTGGAGGAATATTGGAGAAATAAAAATGTCCTACAAATTACCAACATAGATAGAGATATATTGGAAAGTAAAATTACCTTAGAAGAGATGAGAAGAGCTATTGACAAGCAAAAAAAGAACAAGACCCCGGGACCGGATGGTATTCCTGTCAAATTTTATCAAATGGTCCAACCAACAATTGAAAAACTCCTACTTAATATATATAATGAAGCCCTAAACAAAGGTAAGTTACCACATACGTGGAAAAGAGCTCTGATCTCATAAATACCAAAAGACCCCTCCAACAGGGACCAAATTAGGAATTTCAGGCCAATCTCGCTACTCAATGCGGATTATAAAATATTTACAAATATTATTGCGGAAAGACTAAAAACTATTTTAATTAATATTATTGAGGATGATCAGAATGGATTTCTACCAGGTAGAAATATTCGAAATAATTTGAGAATTGTTATAGATGTACTGGAATATTATGAGGTTCACCCAGAGAGGCAGCTGGCAATGATTTTTGTGGACGCTGAGAAAGTGTTTGATAACCTAAACTGGAGCTTTATGTTTAACTTATTAGAACAAATGCAATTTGGAGAGAAATTTAATACATTGATTAGATCAATGTATTTAGGGCATATCAATCCAACCAATTCGCATGGATTGCTGCTAACGTGACATAGCTCTTGCATCATATTGGATGGAGACTGCCATAAAGACCTTGCATCTCACAGGTACCAACCCTTACAAATTCTGAGACTGTGTACCTTCAACGTACTCCATGACCATGCAGAGGTACCGCTTGGTTTCAAAAGAGCAGAACATGCTGACCACAAAGGGGTTCTCTGCAAAAGTCAGAATGTCACGCTCCACAAAGGCTTGTTGGATCTGATTGCGCAGGATGAGGTTCTGCTTATTAATCTTCTTCATGGCAAAGCGCTGGCGGGTCTCCTTATGTCGCACCAAATACACAGCTCTGAGAGTGAAGAAGACAGGAGAGGTCAGCAAGAGGCATTTTTAGGTTCTGCCCTAAAAGTCTAAATTCACCTACCCCAAAAGGAAAAGGAAAACCTTGGAGTCAATGTATCACAATAGTTCTGTAAACTATTTTCATACTCTTTAAAGAAAGATTGCTGGAGCCTTCATAATTATTAGAGTTCACCTCCTTTCTCTAGTTGGCTAAAAAAACCTAACATTTACTGAATGCTTTGTACAGGAGAAAATTAAACATGGTCACATGTCTAGTGTACTTTGCCTCAGCACATTTTCAGATAGAACAGTCATTGTGCGCTACTATCAGAATCCAAAATTAATCCTGGATTTGAGATCTTGGTCTTGGAAAGAATACCTCCTCCCACCTATTCACTGTGTCCTTATAGCCCCAGAGATGCTAGTGCCTTCTCAAGAAATGTCTTCATCAGTCAGGCATCTATATTTCTCTTCAATATCAGGCTAAAATTTATTTTATTTATTCAATAATCAACTAATCCAAACATTGAACTTGTTTTCAGAATCATAATCTATATTTATGGCCTCTTTGAACCATTGTCCTAATTTATACTCCAATTTGCTATAACTATGGAGAGGAACCCCTGAGCCTGAGTCATTGTAGAAACAGAATGACTGGCTCAAAGAAACATTTGAAGCACATGCGATTTGGAGCTACAATGTTGACCCAGAAGCAAATATCCTTTCCTGCAGCAGATGGATCCAAGGAGCCTGATATTAATAGTGCACTCACCCATAGGCCCCATTGCTTATAAGTTTAATAGTTTCAAAATCTCCTTCTCCTGGTGGCTTTTTTGGCTTTGGAGTGGTCCCACGACTCTGCAATATTAAGCATTCTGAGTGTGAGGCCATAAATGGTCCATAAGAAGACAAGAATTCAGTTCTAACAGAACAGTTACCTTATAGGATGCTTTTTAGCTACAAGTTAACACAACATTTGAATCTGAATTCTGTCATTCAGAAGCAGTAGTCATTTCATTTATACATGCAGAAATATCCAAATTTAAGAAGAGTCAAGTGCACAATAAAATGCATAGTTAAGCAAGAGGATTCAAGTTCTAATAATGCAAAATAAATAAATAATTATCCAGACAGAATCTCTATTCTTCAGTAAAAAGCTACTATCATATGTATATTCATCATTCTCACCAATAAAGGACAGGGAATTTATAACAAAGCTGCAAACCCTTTTCTAAGTTGCAAACCACAATACATCTTGCAGTGGCCTGATACCTCACTCCACAAAAGTAGGGCTAAGACAAAGTATGAGGGAGAAAGACCAAAATTATGACTGATTCTATGTAAACTTTCAATCTTCTATTGAGAGTTAAACTTTGTAAGTCTTCAGAAAAAATTATGAAGCCCTAAGGATTTTTCTACCATTTATGTACATTATAATATGTTTGCATATTAAGGGTTTAATTGACTCACTGTGATTTAAAAATCAAAAATAAATACACCATTCAAATTTAATAAACTGAAAATTATACTGAGAACCTCATGCCATCTGCCAATTTAACTCCATTTCCAAAGAGCAGCTGGTTAGTTTCCTAGTGCCTCTGAAACAATCATGCATTTGATGATTTTCCAAGGGGGGAGGAGAGGAAGTGGAAGAGGTTTGTTTGGTGTCTCTCTATTCAGCCTTCTCTGCCCAAAACAAATATGCCATCCCCAAATTATTAACAAACCTGTAGTAAGGGAGAGATTGAGCAAGAAGCAGTTCCAGCCAGGGAAATAGTAAGATTCAGGAAAAATGCACCCTCTGCACTAAGCAATAACTAAGGTTAACATCCTGGACCTTCCACCACTTTCTTCCACTTTCAGCCTATTCCTTTCCCTGCACACATGTAGGTCCCATGCACAATCCATCTATCTGTCTGTTTTGTTTCTTGTCCAATCCTCTTATGATCATTTCTCCTTCTTACCTTCTCATCTCTTCCATCAGTCACATTCATAAGTCATTGTTCTTGCCCAGGCTTCCTTCTCTTGTCCCTTAGTCACCCATGCTGTGTCTCTTTCATAGCCCTCCTCTCTTCCATAAATTGATTTTTCATTCCACTTTTTTCTCACTCATTTCTAACAATTGTTGGCTGCTGACACCACTGGGCAGAGCAATTTAGAATAAATTGTCCTAAAGAGCAATAGTAGCTTTCTAACATCTTTAGCTGCACTATAAAAATCAAAAAGGAGAGAAGACTTCCGGGTTGCAAGGTGGACGGTCACAAAACAAAGCGGTTCCTCAGTTCAGTGACCGGTTCCGCGCCTTCGGTGGGCTTTTTTTGGAGTCATGCCTGCCTTGTAGGGGTGAGCATCCAAAGGGGTGCCTTCCAGGACCCCCAGGGTGACGGAGGTCACCCAGGGGTCGCTGGTACAGTCCTAGGTGCTGAGGGATGTGGAGGCGCTTCGATGGCTGTCTGCCATTAGTGCCATTCCCAGCCGAGCTGTCATTGGGAAAAGTAAAGAAGTGAAAGCGGCAGCGTGTAGATTCAGAGGAGAGACATTGTTTTTTCTGGACTGACTCTGCGAGACTCTGCCTCAGTGGATTGAGTTGTGGATTCCACGTAAGTGAGTGAGAAGAGTTGGAGGAGAAAGGAGGGGAGATTTTTTTCTCTTCCCTTTCCCTTCATAGATGGCGGCGCTTTAGGCTTCTAGCCCCCTTAGAGTGTCATTTGACACAAGAAGGGGCTAGATTTTTTAAAAAAGTTTTTTTTGGTGACATCTTCATTGAAAGTGGAATATTATGTACTTTACATTTTAAGAATTTTTTTAAAGAATTTTTTTGTTGAATTTTTATTTTTAATGAAAAATACACTATGGCACCTTGGAATGGGAGGAGTGTGCCTATCTGAAACCTGACACCCATGGGAAAAGGAGCTGCTGAGCAGCTGTGACTCTTTCATATCTCTGTTCCCAATAACAAGATGTGCTAACCATAGAAGTTGTTTTGTTTAAAAAGAAAAAAAGGGAGTGGAGCTTGAATCTGTGTCTAAGTTGGTTACTTATTGATACAATTCTGCAAATTGTCTCTGTTCCAAGAGAGACCTCCCCGTGCATGGCTTTGAGACTCTGACTAAGTGGATGCTCTGCTTTTTGAACTATTGAACTACCTTCCTATCTGACCCTCCTTCTCATGACTACTTGTATAATTTGGAATTGAACTCAATTGCCCATTTGGAACCTAATTGAACAACATAAACAACAATGCCAAGAAAAAAGACTTCCAGTGTGGGTGATGTGATGGCGAGGCACTCGATGTGACAGCTCCTTCACATCGAACGAGAAATCTCGGTGAGAACGCTGAGCAAAAGCAAATTTGGTTCGAGTGTGAGCTGAATCCGAAAGGGAAATGCCTGGAGAGTCGGGTGAGAAGCGCAACTCCCCGATTTGTGCTGGGGATCCCCTAGGATCTTCCGAGAAGAGAGCTTGGTAAGCGCCAGTGCGGAAAGCCACACATCCCCACTTTTTAATGGCGGCGGGTTCCGGAGCCGAAAAGTAAACTGAGCTCCGGTGAGAAAGAGGGATAGAAAGTAATACCCCCATGAATAGAATATCTGGACACTATTTCTGAAAAGTATATTGGAACATTTTTCTTAAGTGATTGCGAGGCTCGGCGTAAGGAGACAGGCAGCGCAAGCGGAAGTTAGAGCTTGCATTGGGAGAAGCCCCTAAAGGAAAAAAACTGTTGACGTTTCCAGCGATCGGATTTGAGATCGAGAGAGAGAAGTGTAGGAGAAAAGGAAGATCGCTGGATATTAAAGTGGAAATATTGTGAAAAGTCAACAAGTGACTGACAGTGTCAGCAGTACGTGGATTGGTTGGCGGTAGATAGATTGGTGGTGTGTGAAAGTGTGGAAGATCTTCTGATAATCGATAACTATCCAGAGAAAGCTGATCGGAAGGTGAAGGAATGAGAGTGATTGGATCTGCAAACTTGTGAACTGATTACAGAACATCGGCAAATTGGCGGATCGGCAGCAGGGGAAGCATCAGAAGATCAAGTGTCAGTGTAGCCGCGGACATTTTGGTTACACAGCAGAAAAGCGGTGCAGCAGTGGAAGGGCTTGAGAGGGTGATTGAAGGATAACCGATAACCGAAGATTATTGAGTATTGAGCGTTGGAGAAGAGAAGACCAAGTGGCAAACGCCCAAAGAGATAAATATTGTAATATTTCTGCCGTGAGAAAGTGCAGCTGAACTGAAGGAGAGGATAGAGAAAGAAGGAAGTGATGTGGTGACGTAGTGTGATGGCGAGAGAGGAAAGAAAGAAAGTGCCGAATAGAGGGAAGAAAGAAACTGTCTGTGGAAGATCTTAACGTTATAGAGACACACGATTATTATTGGATTACTATTGGCAAATTATTTGATATTTGATACTTATTCGATATTTAATATACTTATAAATTAACATACTAGATAGTGTGTAGGGTGATTGCTAAGTTACGAGATAATTAATTAATTATAATTACGAATGAATTAGTTTGATATAAATAATTGATTGCTTAGCCCTTGATCCATGATCATTATTTAAATTGATTAATTGATTGATTGATTAACTGAATATTTGATTGATTAACTGAATATTTGATTAATTGAATTAATTAAGAGATTAACTATACTGTATTTTTGATAGAATACGAGGAATAAGGAATTTGATTAAGTAAGAGTACATTATTGTAAAAGGAACCTTATTAATAATAGAACAAGATGTCTCAAGATAAAATAAAACCATATAATAAGAATGCAAGTAGCACACCAGCAGGAACTGCACAAAAGGCTCCCGTGACTTTACAGACTATTCAAGCTGCTTTAGAGTCGATGCAAGAGTCCAACCAAGCAACGATTACAGAAATTAAAACTTCAGTCCAAGAGATTATTGATAAAAACTACCAAATATTAAAAGATGAACTCAAATTAGAATTGGGAGAAATGAAAGAGGATATAAAAAGATTGGACGGAAGCTTGAAGGAATGTAAAGAGGATATAGTTCGTAATGACCAACAAATTAAGAATGTGGAGGAGAAAACGACAACAACAGAAGAGAGATTGATCAAAGCAGAAAAAAACTTGATGGCTAAAACAGCGGAGTTGGAGGGAGCCTTGATGCAGATCGAACTAGACAAATCTGAAACCTACTTGAGAATTCAGAATGTGGCTGAGACCAAAGACGAGAAATTGGTGGAACTGGTGTCGGAAATCTTTGCGGGGCTGGGAATAGATAAAGACTATGTCTATGATAATATTGAAGAGGCATATAGAATTCACACGAACTATGTTAGACAAAATAGACTTCCAGGTGAAATACATGTGAAACTAAATAGGAAATCTCTAAAAGATGATATTCTCAGAAAAGCAAGAGATACGACCATCACATTCAAGGGGAAAGAAATATCGATATTAAAACAGGTTCCAAAGAGAATTAGAGACAGCAGAAGAAAGTATCAGTTCCTTACCAGACATCTTGTAACTCGTAACATAAGGTTTTGATGGTTAATACCGGAGGGTCTCCTGGTCTCCTGGTTAGATAGGAAAATAAAAATAGATACAATCGATAAAGCAAGGGAATTTGTTAAAGAAGACCTCCTGGAAGGGGAAACAAAAGGAATAGAGAAAATCCAAGAAGAAAGAAGATTGGAAGAGGACAAATTAGATCAAGCTATAGGAGGTTCCGGTGTATCTCAAAAGGCAGGAGGAGGTTCTAGTAGACAACAAAAGAAGGAGGAAAACTACGGAGTGGAGACAAGGGCGCGGAGCAAAAAAATAGATGGATAATGAAATAAAAATATTTTCTTGTAACGTAAATGGTTTGAATTCAATTAGAAAAAGACAAATAATTTTTCATAAACTCCAGAAATTAAATGCCGGTATAATTTGC
>JANHFP010010284.1:0-10432 GCA_032468135.1 Calamaria suluensis
GATCTCCCAATAGTGTCGTAGGAGGGCCCGAAGATGGTCTCCCTCAGTGCAGGCGATGGTCGTCCTGTGGTCCTCCAACAATATCTTAATAATTAAAAGGGCACATAAATAATAAACCAAAATGAGAGAGTTTTCATCCTGGGCTTACAAAATAAAAGTGTGATATTCATGATGCAGTTCCTCCAAGATCAACGGCTCCGATGACGAAGAGCCAAATAAAAGGGAGGAACCTTCGCCCTCCCGGACCTACGTATTGTAGCATAATATTCAAATAAAAAGTAACACATAACATATTTTTCAACTATAAGGTAAACCGGTGTATAAGACGCACCAAGATTTTGAAGAGGTTAGTAAGAAAAAAATGTTTTTCCTCTCCCCGGCCCTCAGGAGCACTCTGCAGGTGTCCCAAACCCCCTGCGCACCCCGTTTTTTGCTAAAACAGGCCAAACAGAGCTTCCAAGGGCCAAATCCTTCCCTGGCCTTCTGCAGGCTGAAATGGAGCTTTCGATGGCCAGATTTGCCCCTCAGAAACCCATTTAGAATGGCAACCTTGCAGACGAGACCTGCAGAGGCCCAAAAAGAACTGCAGAGGATCACACGCAGCTGAGAGGCTGGAGAGAAGACTGCTTGCTAGATCTTCACAAGATAAGTGACCTGCTGCAGCAGGTTGGGGGGATAGAAATTGTGGGGAGCATGAGTTGGGGAGGTCTTGGCTGGTCTTAGGCAAGTGGCCTGTTCCATCAGTACCCCCCCCCCCCCGCTCCCGGCCTTCCTCACCATGAAATACTTCATGTGCACTTAACAAGCTTCACATTTGATTAGTAAATGCATGGGCAAAAGGAGGGAGTGATCCTGTTCCAGGTACAAGATTCACTCTCACAAATCCTCAGGTTACAAATGGAATGGGCAAGATCTATTACATTTGTAACTCAAGGACTACCTGTATTACTTCCACTTCCAGTAACACATAATAAATACAATACAACATTCTCATAGCTTTGAACAATTATTGAACATATGGTCATTCCAGAGAACTAACCGTATAGTCAATCTTAAAAACCATTCATGAAACTAATCTCTTTTATAGGTTCCAGTGTCAACTATTTTAAATAATATATGTATATATATATATATATATATATGTTTTACTTCCTCCCAGTAAAGAGGGAGCACAGTCCAGAAAGGGAGAGGAAGACATAGACAAGAGACAACATAGCCTGGAAACCGATAGTGTGTTCAGATAGCCATTACTTAAGATTCCCACAGGTTACATCTGTTAGGCCAAGGATAGCAAGGATTTAGTCTGGCAAGATTCTGTCTGTTATGTGTAAGCAAATATAGAACTGAACTATGGCTGAATTGCGTTCCATGTTGTTCTTAAGACTTAGCCTAAGTAATGAATCTAATGCTAGTATTCCCTTTAGACTAGGCACTGTGATTATGTTATTGATAACTTACTTTTCCATATGATCTATTGTCAAAAGCAGAAGATAAAACAAATCACAATACAGTAACTGTAACACAACAAACCTACTTTAAAAATTTACACATAGCAGAACATCCCTGCCCCATTTAAATGAATGTGTTAAATACCGAATACAGACAAACAGAATCCTGAGTTATCATTTATACCGATGGGAAGATTGGCTGGAGAGGCTCTGTTAAAGAAACTGCTGAATTCAAAGGCTAGATAGAAAGGAGGGCTTGGAGAATGACAAATCCATTAGTGTTTTTTGAGTGGTCAAAGGTTTTAAACAACAATAACAACCACAAAAACAATAATAATCAGTGGTAATGGGAAAAGCTACAGAATTTCCATGCATAAAAATATTTCTCAATATTGACATCATCAGGAGAATAAGTGCCTTCATGTATCTGTCTACCTCATCTCTAGTAAGCCTCTGAAATTATTTTCAATGCTGTGCAGGTTAATGGAATGAAATTGATCTTGGAAAATCTAACCCAAGACCATTAAGTGCTTTAAAAACATTTACTGTACTTTATAGGGAACCCAGAAACAACAGAAAAATCAATGGAATTGGTAGATAATCACAGTTCCAAGTTGACTGTTGGAACTTAGCCCACCAATGGTCTAGAAAAAGTTTGCTTTTGGCTTATTTAGTTGGTAGTAAGATTTTATATAGAAAAAATGATTTATATGTATGTTTTTATTTAAAAAAAGGAAGACATGGTAGTTTTCAGCTTGTAGCTATCACTGAAATATGTATTTTTCTATCTGTAAGACAAACTGCATTAAAAATATAAGAGCAATAAAACACCTCATTTTCAGAAGACAATATAACATCAAATATTAGGACTGTCCAGTATATTAATAACAATTAAATTAAAAATTTAAAAATTCCCCAAGATAGGGGAAAATATTAAAACAGCAACTAAACTAATCAATCTCGTACTAAAACCGCAAGAGATTAAATGTGATTTGAAGCCCAATATAAATGGCATCCTGACCAGATTTAATTAATTTATAACTTTTAGAATAGTTACGTAAATAAAACTAAATATGAAATGTACAAACACAAAATTATTTAAGAAGTAACTGAGGATATGGGGAAGCTAATAAGAAACAACTGTAAGTACTGATTCCTGAGGAGATAAAAGTATCAAACTATTGTTTATACTTAAGTTCTGATGCTTTGAAAAACATTTTAAAATTATTTTATAATATATTAAATATAAATATAAACTGTTCCCACAGTTAATCTTATCAGTTAAACCAATTAGTGTTCTTTATTAGTGTTCTTTATCATTGAGTAGAAGGAAGCTATTTTATGTAAATAAAAAAATCTGTCCAACCATTTCTTACACTATGAGTATTTACCTGTTAAATATAAATAAATTGTTGCATCCATGAACAATCAGATCTCTTTTATAACTCTTAGTGACTGAAATTTCATTTTTTTTTCCAAAATGCAAAGTAAAGAGGAAGTAACCAAGATAAAATTATCTTGTTTGCGGCCAATTCTTAGGCTTATTATTTTGATGGCTAATTGTAACAGTCTGCATATAAAATGTTTTATCATGTAGAGATAAAAAAGAAAGTGATATACTGTACTGTGTACAAAGGACAAACCAGTGTAAAAATGTTTATTTGCAAATTAACATATATTTGGGAAATATATAAAGCAATAATGACATAAAAAAGAATAGAGGGAAAATACACATTTCAAGAATTACACTTTTTATTTTCCTAACTGGGTAGAAAGGGAGTTTATTAATATAACAAAATACAATTATTTAAATTGGACAAATGAATTAACAAGTACTAGTGTTTCCTGAAAGCACAAACATCTGAAGGAAAAGTACTTACTGAAAATAAATAAGTATTCTTATATTTACAAAGTGGTAATTCTTAAATATCTTGTTCAAAAATAAGAATTTATATAAATAAAAGCTAGGTAAGTGTTTTGCTTGCAAATGTTTGAACTTACCTCCACTTGCATATTCCATGATTAAGTAGAGAGTTTTTTCAGTCTCAATTACTTCAAATAATTTAACTGGAACAGTAACAGCAACCCAAAAAAGAAAAAGAAAGAACTAGTTTAGAGATGCTATCAAATATATCTATCTACTTGCACAATATTAGTGTATTTCATTCTTCTGATATTTCAGAGAATGATATCAAATACAAAATACAAATTCTCCCTGGAATACAAGAACAGCAAGGCATTGCTAAGCATGAGAAACCTGGCTCCTTTTGCAAATTGCCATTCCAATTTTCTACTTAATGTCCTTTGGCTAGAAATGCTAAGGAATAAATCCACATGGTATGTTGTTTTCACTGAGTCATAGCCTCTCCTTAAGCTGAACTGCATATTCTATAATTAAAATCACAGGGGAATCTCAAAAGCGGTTTACAGGCAGAGATAAGTGTTCACAGAAAAATGTCAAAAGCCTTGCTAAACATCGGCTGGAAAAAAGCTCTTTGCATTGTAGCAAATAGTGGTTTATTAGGGGATGCAGACTAAAATTGCAGTACTGAAATCACTTAAAGATCAGACCACTAAGTAGTTTCAGGAAGCACCAACTGATTATATTTTAGAAAGCCAACTTTTCCACACACACCCAGGAGAACAAATCAAAGGCTAATGCAGAAACATTTAAATGATGTTTAAATAATCCTGTTATTTCATGGTTGCATTCAGGAAATTAAATATACTACAGTAGATACATAAACATTTATTACAATCTGTAACACATAAGACAATTCAATTTATTCAAATAAGCAAGCTAAAGCAATAGAAATAAAATAATAAGATGTTACCTATTAACAATCATACAAGAATACATATACTCATATCACATCCCAAAAGATATATAATCTAATACTTAGTTTTTGTCAAATTAGAAACATATCAAGTTATTAATGTATGTGTTTTAGCTTGATGTTCTTTATTGTGACAGTGCCAAAAATACTGTTGTTGTTATACATCTTGAGAAAAAAGATGTTAATTTAAAAGGTAAATAAAGAGAAAAACTTGTTTTTTCTGACCAGTTCATGACAATAAAAAATCCTGAGATATAAGTAATCAGTGTTTATCTTCAGAATGTAATCCAACAATAATAATCTCTTAGCAGCTGCAAACTAGTTACTGCTTTAATTCTCTTCAATATCCAAACTACAAAATACTAACTCCACAAAAATACATTCAGTTAAAATTAACTAATTTCAATATTGGTGTTTACTTTTAGATGCCAATTAAGCTGATATATAATCTCATTTGAAAATAAATGTGTACTTAGGTTATAAATTTAGCATGTGCAACACTGATGAATGCTTCAGAACTGCAGCAGATCCAAATATTTTAAAGACAAATGATGAGTCCCCTGAATACAGTGAGAAATTATTTTATGAATAACAATAGCACTTAAGTTATATATCACTACACAGTGCTTTACAGCACTCTCTAGGTGGTTTAGAGAGTCAGTGTATTGACCCCAACAATCTGGCTCCTCATTTTACCGACCCCAGAAGGATGGAAGGCTGAGTCAACCTTGAACCAGTCAGGATCGGACTCCTGGATGTGGGCAGTTAGCCTGCAATAATGTATTCTAACCACAGCTCCACCACAGTTCTTTCCAGAAGTTGTACCTCAGCAGCAGACAAGACCAAAGGCAAACTCTCTTTGGGACACACTATTCTGTTTATTAAGGCTATTGGATCTGAGCTGCAAAAAAAACTTACTGCAATTCAGTGGCCATCTACATATTTTTTTCTGTCCAGGTCTGGAAGCCTATTTTTTTGCCATCCATTCCTATTTCCCCAAACCCCCTCCATATTTCTTCCATCCTTCTTTTCTCTAGCAATGCTTCTAATCCTTTTCTTTCTCCCTCCCCAGTGTCTTATTCTATTCTACTCTTTGCTTTATACTCTATTGTTCCCACTCCTTTTTCCTGTGCACTCTCCCTCGATTAGCTTGAAGCTCCCAACACAGGTAAATGAGGGCTTATTGGAGATGAAGAAAACAGAAGCATAGCTGAGTGTTTGTTCAGAGCAGCTCAAGCCTTTCCAGAAAGAATTAATGTAATACATCATGTCTGAGCACTTATAAGAAGAATAGTGCCCAAGATAATGAAACAGCCGTACAAAAGACAAAGCCAGGGCAGAATGAAACACAGAAAGCAGACTTTTCAATTGAAACATTTTTCAAGATTTATCTAATCTACTCATTCCCAATTAATGACAATTAACAATTAATCAACAATTAATATTCTTTAATATGCTCCAGAAGAAATTTGGATTATCAGCTGTAATGGATATATATATACACAACTGCTTCCTCTGAAAGGGAACAAACTGCAGGGAAGATAAAGTATTCATTTACATCCAGAAGGATTCTGACTTTGAAAACTGCCTTCCCCTGCAGAATGCTGCAACTACTTGAGTTATGATGAGCCAATGATATTTGTGATATCTACTCACAATATTATGATGAGTGATATCATGACGAGTACATTAATTCTGCCTTTCAACAAATAATTAAGACAGAGACATGCCCAATAGAAAGGTTTCACATACAGGAGATAACTATGTGATCAATCTGCATGCTAAGACCTTATATTTTAAATGAATAAAATAAATTTTGAATACAGTTGAGTGAAACTGTGAAAATGTAGGAAGATATTGAATGCAGTAGAATGACTGATGTGTTTAAAAAATCATGTGGATTATGAAGATGTTAAATGTACACATTTATACATATATCTTAAATATATATATTTGAATGGATAAATAGACCTATGCAAAAAGAGAACATTTAAATCATACTTTACCTATGTTTGGATGATTTAAAATCTTCATTATCCTTACTTCCCTAAACAGCTAGAAAAGAAAATTAAAGGTTAGTATTACATAACTAGCAACCCTGAGAACATGTGCATGTAAGAGTGTTACAACTGTAATCATATTTGAAGAGTCTGGAAAATTACAAGTATACCAGAAAAAAAGATATGAGTTTTTCCTCTCTCCCTATACAAGCAAGCACACTTTGAAGACCAAGTGTTTAGTGTTCTTAACACTAAAAAGATTTCAGAAGAACATTCAATCTTCTTTCAGGTTTTCTTAATCTGAACATCATATTAGAACTTTAGAGAGTCACTTTAATCTAGTGGTTAAGGCACCAGGCTACCCTCTTCCCCAAAAATAAGACATCCCCTGATAATAAGCCCAATTGGGCTTTTGAGCGCATACACTAAAATAAGCCCTTCCTGAAAATATTTAAACTCAGAGCTAGAAATCCAGTAAAATGGCAAGAGCCCCCCAAATAATAAGACCTCCCTGAAAATAAGGCCAAGTGCTTATTTCGGGGTTCAAAAAATATAAGACAGGGCCTTATTTTCAGGGAAACATGGTAGAAAGCAGGAAATTATGAGTTCTAGTCCCATCTGAGGTATGAAAGTTGACTGGATGACTTTGGACCAGACATCTCTCTCAGCCCAACTCAAGACACAGGCTTGCTGTTGTGAAGGGGAGGAGGGGGAGGGGGTATTAGATATATTCACTGCCTTGAGTTACTTATAAAAGTAATAAAGATGGAGAAATTATATACAAAACTTCAGAGATTTAATTCTTCAAATGCCAAACCTAAAACATTCTAAAATAATTTTACAGTTTGATGGGTGATTGGAATCTATACAGTTCTAAATCAATATCCTAATCCTGCTCCAGTTACCAGATGACTGTCTCTACTTACAGTAGAAAGGTACAGTAGATAGGCAGTAAACCCTGGGACAATTGTTCACTAATTCATACTCCACGTTCCTGAAATCTTAACTTTTGAATCCCATGACTTTTGCCTTCGGATCTCAGACCGTCTGACAAATCTTCTGTTGCTCTTTGACCCTCAGATCTCCCTGACATCTCTTTTGTTTGCTGTTTTGAACATGGAAACTTTGGGACTCTAGTAAGGTGGTTTTTCTTGACTTTCGGAGTTTCTCCCCCACTGATGTGAACATGTTTATTTGTGCTCAGGCATCCTCCCCAACTTCTCATTTTTAATGTAGAAATTCAGAATTCAATGAGACAAGGAACCTGATGAGTGTCAAAGGAAGATCCCTGGATATATTGGGGCTCTTGGCCACCACATTGGGAAGTCTGTCTATAGACTATAAATAGTAAGAGTCATTCAAATGTTGGAAAATTCCCTTAACTAAACAAGGATGCAGAATATTCTTGGCCATTTTCCCCCCTGCAGCCCATTATATCTCTTCATATTAATTCCACAGATATGTACTGTGCTGCAAGAATTAGAAGGTTTCTAAAGCTCACCTCTTCAATCCACTGGCAGACATTTTTAATCACCGGAATAACTACCATTAATTAAAGGTTCATAATAACTCAGCAATACTTATGTTCTTCTCCCTTATATAATTTTATTTTATATATTTAATAAGGAACATGACAACAGAAGGTTTGCATTTGTATTTACTTGTTTCTGTGAAAGCACTTGTGCTATTTTGGACATTTAGGTATTTTAAAGAATGCCTTGTTTATTATTTTCTATAAACTGTAAGATTCTATTTAAATGTGTAACTGGATTGTTCTAAATTGAATATACACACCTATTATAATATAGACATTAATTGGAAAACTGAATGGTTTGTTAAATTATTTTCAACTCAAAAGTAACATTTTCATCAAGGTGTAAAGTAAACAATATTCATTTGACAGCTGCGATTTTCAGTTGGGAAGATTCCAAAAGCAAAAACTGATTCTTAAGAACTGCATGATCCGCACAATAGTTTCCTTTTTCTGCTTTTGAAGTAACCAAGGTTTCAAGTTGACACTCTTAAACATTTGCTTTGTTATTTTCTGGTCTTAATAGAGAAAGGAGCAGAGCAATCAAATGGTTTTATTTTAAATCAGCCACTGCCTCAGAGATAATGCCACCAAAATTATCATTTCATTGTGGATAAAACAGAGTTTCTAGAAAAATATCATGAGAAATTAGCATTCAAACAATCATCAAACAGCTATAAAATTTACTGAATAAATAATAGCATCCTTCATAGTTTGGAAGTATACATTCAACAGAAAATCCTTCTCACTGCTGGAAACCTAAAAATGCAGCAGGGGATATTCAATAGTAAAACAATGGGCAAGATAGACTGCTTAATCTTTCCTACACTTCCTCCTACATCTTTCCTCCTCCAGTTGCTTTTCTACACAGGAGATTCCTGATACGAATTTGCTACATAACTCAAGGGAACATTTAGGGCAATGGGAAGTTATAGGCATGGCTTATATCTCCTCCACTGCTCAGATTCCCAGTCGGTTTCTAATCTGGATCCCTAATTTCAATCCATATAGTTCCAGCCTGAGAAAGTGATCTCTGAAGATATTTTTATAATTTTTGCCCATTAATTAAAATTGCAGGCACAATTCTGCTTATATTACAAATTTGGGTATGAGAATGTAGGTATAGAACTTATTTCAGGTTTTTGATAAAAATTCTGAGCTCAGATCAAGACTAATTTTATTAGATTACACGGTTCCTTCCATTCTATCCATTAGGAGAGAAAATAAGTATGATTAAAATGAAATTATTATTCTTAAAATAACATACAATGTTTAAAAATGGAAGACAGAAGAGCCAGAAAAGAATTTTCTAAACAATGTAGTATACCTAAAAGATGGAACATTTAATAAACTTACCTTTTGTAGACTAGTTGGATTCAATTGAGTTTTGTCAATTATTTTTATTGCAACCTAGAAAAAAAATACAATTATTTGATTTCTCTTAACTGTATTACAAAGCAGAAATACTTGATTGTTAATAGCATATTACTAAATGAGCAAACAATGAACAAAATCAATGTAATGTCAATAGTAATAGTAATAATAATGGATGATGATATATTAAATATATACAGCACTCAGCTGCCAGTGATTCTGAGCAGTTTAAAAATTGTTTAAAAGACAAGACAAACAACAAGAGACAAACATAAAGGATGAAAAAACTGGATTGGAAAAAAGGAAAACAATTCATAGAATCTAAAGAGAGTTTATAACAGAATCTTTCTTCAAATCCCCCTTCTAAATACAGTCCACAATCAATATTTGCAATATTTCTTCTGTAGTGAAGACAGGTGTTTATTACTAATAATGGATGCTTAAGTTGTTACCTAGTACAGAGGTCACCAACCACTGCTCCGTGGACCACTGATGATCCCTGAGAAAATTTTGGTGGTCCGCAGAAAAAATATTTGCATTTTTAATATTACACTAAACCAGGGGCCCTCAAACTTTGGCTGCTTAGCTCCAGCAACTACTTCCTGTTGGGGCCCTAAGGAGCCCGAGTGGGCAGGTGAGGAGCAGCTGGGAAGGGGGGAGTAGAGACCGGCGAGACGTCCCTCGATGTGAGTGACATCAAGTTGGACACTCTCATCCAGTCACATGACCACCTAGCCACGCCCACCCAGCTGGTCATTAGGCAGATCATATTAATGGTCCATGGGATTTAAAATTATGAATTTAGTGGTTTCTGAGGTCCAAAAGGTTGGGGACCCCTGACCTAGTACACAGAAAGTGATCTCTCCTGAATCTGTCTACACAACACACACACACACACACACACACGAATCTAGAATTCTGATAAGTAGAAATATATTTATACACTTCAATATTATGAATACTCTGCATTCATAACTTTCATTGTGCCAATAGAAACATTTTAGCTGGTCAAATTAAATGACAATGGACTTCAAAATTCTGAATTCTACTTTTTTTCTTTTCTAAATTGCTGGTAAGAATCAATCAACCAGCTTTAACACAAAACACAGTTCAAATCTGGTTTTTTTAAAGAAAAAGTTTATTAAATTTTCAAAAATAAAACAAGAATTGGTTAAAAATCAAGACAAAATAGAAGTTACATAAGGTATCATACACTATGTACAATCATCACTCCAAGTTAAA